>PVKZ01007046.1:0-27139 GCA_004027375.1 Macroglossus sobrinus | reverse complement strand
CACCGAGAAAGGGAGCAGGTGTCACCAGGAGGCCATGTCCACAGGACACGTCTTTGTGGCCAGCCTCTGCTGTCCCCGTGGAGCGGGGCTATCCGTCACCCTTGACTCCAGATGCCACCAGGCACTAGTTTCAAATCTGTGACTACTCTGGGGACAAGGCAGACACTTGGTCCGGGAACCAGGTGGGTCCTAAGGAGGCCGCCGAGGGACCCTGACCCAGCTGCCCCTGGAACCCCTCTCAGGAGCTAGTGGGGCCGGCAGGCCCACTGGGGAAGTGGGGAGGGTGGAAGGGCAGCGTGTGGGTCAGCCGACCCGCGAGGGTCTACACAGCAGGACCAGAGCAGCCCATGCGGCTCCCTGGACCCCACCCTGGTCCCTCTGACCCCCACCCCCACAGCCACACTGGCCTCACTGCCGCTCAAGCTCACACTGACCGGGCGCCACCCGCCTCAGCCTCGGTGGGGCGCCCGCCGCCGTCCCCCGCTGTCTGCGTGGCCCCTTGTCCCTCCTCACGTCTCTGCTCACAGCCACCTTCTCAGAGAAACCTCCCCTCACCCCCACATGAGAAGCAGCACCCCGATCCCGGCCCTCGCTCGCCCCCTTCTCCACGGCACCTGTTACCATCAACGGGCTATGCGATTATTTACTTAGTGTCCTGTGGTGCCTTTCCCCAGAAGGCCAGCTGCCTGGACGTGGGGACTTTGTTTTAATCTCCATCGTATCCCCAGAGCCCGGAACGGTACCTGGCACATAGTAGGTGGCACATAGTAGGTGTTCAAGGAATAATCAAGTGAATGAAGAAATGAAAGAATGGACGAATGCAGGAGAGCGGGTGTGGCACAGGGAAGGAGGTGGGGTTGGATGGGCGTTCAGTTCCACATGATGGAGGTGCCGCTGTCCCCGGCCCCCACCTGCTGCCCCCTCCCCCGCCTGCCTCCCCCTCCCCCCGCCTGCCTCCCCCCTCCCCCCGCCACCCCACCTTGCGCAGGTCCTGCTCCAGCGCCTGCTGCAGAAGCTGCCTGTTGTCCTGTAGGAAGCGGCCTAGGGCCTTGAGCTGGGCGGCCCGGAACGCGGCCGGCCGCGTCAGCCCCGAGCCGAAGGCCTCCCGCAGTCTCCGCAGCGTGTCCTCAAACGGCTCCATCCTGCAAGGGGTGGGGGGCGTCGTGGGCCGGGGCTCCCTGACCTTCTCGGCACCCACCCCGCCCCTGCCTGCACCCACGTGGGCCCACAGACATCCCCATGGGCCTCTGTGAGCAGCCGGTTAGGGACCCCGAGTTCGGTGGGCTCGGACAGCAGTGGGGAAGGGGCAGGTGTCAGGTGGGCAGAGGGCCTCGCATCTGCGAAGGCCCTGTGAGAGCGGATGTTGAGAAACGAGACGCATCTGGGCAGGTCCACAGCCTGGCAGAGCCCCCACTGGGGCGTCGGGGTTTATCCCGGGGGCTCTGAGCTGGCAGCTGGAGCTGAGCATATGGCCTGTGTCATCTCGTGTGGGCTTTGCAATCTCATCGTCCCCGCATCGTAAGAATGAAGAAACGGAGGCTCTGAGAGGTGCCCTCATCTGCTCTCCTCACGGCTGCTGGGCGGTAGGTTCCGTGTGGCCCCACAGCCCCTGCCCTGCCAGCCCTGCCGCCCCCCGCCAGTGTACACCCACCCACACTGCTCATCCGTTTCTCAGCATCTCTCTGCAGTCTCCAAACTGTCTACCACGAAAATGCACTACTTCCAGAAATGAACTGTGAGTGTCTCTTTTACAACCTGAAACCAGACTCAGTTCTGGCCTCACCGCCCAAGATGCTCTCCCGTTCCCTCTCCCAACACGCCCCAGCACAGCCTTGGTGACAGCCACCTGGTCCCTGTTTGTCCCTGCCTCCTCCCGCAGCCTAGGAGCCCCTTGACGGAGAGCAGTGTCCGTCCCCCTGCCTGGAGCTGGGCCAGCACAGGGCCTGGATGGAAGGTTCCTCCGAGGGTACTCCCAGGGGTCCCCAGGGGGAAAAGTGAGACTAGACAGCCGTGAGGACACATAGCACAGTCAGGGCAGGACAGCATTCGCCAGGCCCCGGCCGTGGCCCCTGTCCTGTGTCCCCATGTCCCATTCTCCCTGTGCTGCTGTGCCCCCATCCCCCGCAGCCCCAATGCCTTATACACTGTGGCCCCTCCGCCCCAGGCCCCCACGGGGTGGCTCCGCACCCCCCAGTGTGGGATCCGACCTCGAATCTTTCACGAAGCCTCTGCCCACTTTGCTCGACATTCTGCCTCCAGACGACGGGACTCTGCTTCCGCCCGTCTTCGCTGCTGCCGGAGTCCCTGTGCCCACACCGCGCAGTGGAGTGGCGCCGGGGACGACCCAGCGGAACTTCCAGGCCAGGCCAGGCCAGGCACCATGTGGTTCGGACGCCCACACGTCTGAGTCGGCCCCGCCCCGCCCTGGCGCGGGTGACCCAGGAACAGGTCTGGCAGCTCCGGACTGGCAGGAGTCACTTGGCGAGCCGCAGCATCCAAGGGATGGAGTGGAATTAGAGGATGAAACTATCCTCGGGCCCCTGGCAGCCAACGCTGCCTCCTCCGGGAAGCCCTCCGCACTGTGTCCCGCGCACCGCTGGCCCCCTGCCACGGGGTTCCTTCATTTGCACCCTCCTAAAGTGAGTGCCCCACCAGCATCAGGCGGAGGAGGGAGCCTGATGGGCCTGGACGGACGCCTGAGGCTGTGGCGAGGGCGACAGTCCTTTCTTCTTGTATTTTCCCATACACTGTGTGGCCCCGGGCAAGTTGCTTAAAGCTCCCTGAGTCTCTCGGAGATGGCGACAATGCTTAATCCTCTTGCATCGGGAAGATGCAAGAATAAGATCCTTAACGCTGGCTGGTTCTGCTTCTGCAAGTGTTTCTCAAGCCGCTGCTGGTTCTGGAAAGTAGGGCAGCCGTTCCGGGCACAACATGTGAGACCCTGTGTGCCCCCAAATAATGAGGTTCTCCTTGGGTGCGACTGGACCCAGCCCCGTGAGAGCTGCCAGCCCGCTGCAAACCCAGTAGCTTCTGATGTGGGTGCCGACAGGCCAGTCAGGACAGGGCGGTGGGGTGGGTGACCGAGGAGGCTTGGCACCCCCAGCCCCTGGATTATGCACTTCACATGGGTGAATCCTATCTCAATAAAGCAGTGAACGTTTAAAACAAAAAACAAAAAAAAGCAAACAAATAAAAGCAGACAACTGAACCCATAAGAAGCCGGAAGAGCCCATAAGCAGATGAAAATATGCTCCACTTTCAGGCATTGGTAAAATGCAACATAAAGCAATCGTAAGATGCCTGTGTCTACCCATCGTACGACTTTCCTGGTGCTGTCATAACACATGACCACAGATGCGCTGGCTGAGGACAACAGCGATGGGCTGTCCGTCGCACTGCCTTGGAGGCCGAAAGTCCAAAATCCAAGTGTGAGTGAGCACGGCCGTGCTCCCTCCCGAGGCTCTAGGGCATGTGGACTTAAAAAAAATAGAAGTCAGTGATGTCACAATAAAAAACAGGTTTATCCAGAACGGCGAAGAATTGCATTGTGGGACAGGCAAGCCGTTGTCAGAGCCATTCTGGCCGACGGAGAGAAACACTATTTTATGGAGAAAATAATCTAAGGCAGCCTTAAGGTAGGAATAAGATAGCAGCACTGAGACCACCTGGATGGTAGGGTGACTGAACTCAAGCGAGGTCCCTATGTACCGTCTAAGATTTGGCAGGTAGGGGCGGATTGCTTGTGGCCGCCCGAGACAAGCCTGGCATATTTTGTGGTCGTTGAAACAGCCATCCATCCACCCATCTGGAGCGGTCTGCCTCCTTTTTCGGTGGTTCCTTGCCCTCTGTGCAAGGGGCAGGGCTCAGGTCACACCACGAAGCAGCCCAGAAGGTTCTAAACCCAGAAGGTTCTGTGCTCATTTGTTATGGCGGCCCTCCAAAATTGATACGAGGGCTATGCGAAGGCATCTTAACAATTGTTCTATTTTCTATTTTACCGATTGCTACTGTCATGGAGCATATTTTTGTGTGCTTATGGGCTATTGAGGCTTCTTGTTGGTTCAATTTTTGGCTTAGTTTTATTATTTTTCGCTTAGGTTCTTATTTTTTTGTCTGATTGATTTTCAGGATTTATTTATATATTCACAAAGGGAATCCTTTGCCAAGTATCTCTCTCTCTCTCTTTTTTTTTTAAGTTAATAAACTTTATTTTCTAGAGCAATTTTAGGTTCACAGCAACACTGAGCAGAAAGCACACACATTTTCCGTACACCTCTCGTCTTCCTACCCCCGTGCCACCACACAGGGGACAACCCCACAATTAACGCCCCCCCCCCACACACCAGATGGCACATCCATTACAGATAAACCTGCACTGACACGTCATTATCCGTCGAAGTCCACAGTTTACTGAGGGTTCACGCTTAGCATTGCACATTCTACGCATTTGAACAAATATGTAATGACACGTCTCCATCACTGGAGTATCATACAGAGCAGTTTCACTGCCCTAACCCTCCTCTGAGCTCTGCCTATCCTTCCAATGTGGCTGTGTCATTCATTTTGAGTTTCCGTCAGCGGTGAATGAGAGCTGGCATTGCTGTCCTGGGTGTCCTGGGTTTTGGCCTTTGCCGTAGGCGTGTAGCGGTATCTCATGGTGTTAATTTGCATATCCCTGATGTCACGTGATGCTGAGCATCTTTTTATGTCCCTCTCTCTTTCTCTCTCTCTCTCCCCTTGCTGGCGCCTTCACCACGCACACGTTACATGTTTGTTGGCTGTCCCACAAGTCTTGAACTCCTGTTCTGTTTTTATTTTTTTAATTTTTTAAATTTTCAGTCTCCTCTTTGCTTATTCTTTCCCAAGATTTCCATCTTTCTTCTTACATTAGCTCTGTGTTCTTGCATGTTGTCTGCTTTTTCCATTAAAGTTCTTAGGATGTTAATCATACTTTTGTTTTGTTTTGTTTTTTTCATTCTGATCTGACCATCATTCCAACACGCTTCATATCGGATTCCGGTTCTGATGTTTGTTAAGTCTCTTCAAACTGTGTGTTTTGCCTTTTAGCATGCGTTGGAGTCTTTTTTTTTTTTTTAAAGGAAGACACAATACTTTTTTTTTTTTAAGGAAGACACAATACTTTCTCAGTGCCACCAGTAGGTGTCTGTCTTTTGGTGAACTTCACCACGCTTCTCCATAGTGTCCCCTCTTAGGTGGGACAGGATGGCTACAGTGACCTGGAGTTCAGTATTTTCCTGACCTCACAAGGGTCAGGGGGGCTGGAGTGAGGTATTTCCCTTCCCCCATGTAGGTTAGGCACTGGCAGCTTCCCCTGAGGGCAGGGCTTCTTCATAATAGAATATTCTGGAGGTTTTTCAAATGTTCCCCCCCCCATCTCTACCAGAAGCACCAGGATATTTTCTCCTATCTTCATTACAAAGACCTCATGGGGCCTCTAGGGGTCCAACTCGCATAAGTGCAGGGTCCCCCTTTTGACTGGGTTCCCCTAGAGTTTTTAACTCTCGGAATTGTTTACATCGAGCTTCCAGCAATTCTCCAGTTACAGCTCAGGTGTTCCTGCTCAGCACTGGTTTCCGCAGAGGCTCCTGATCAGAGGGTGTAGAAAACGGTTGTCCCCTATATTCATGTCCCTCCCACCGGGGGGGTCAGTCCTTTGCCCTGTGACCTCATTTCTCCAACAGATCTATCTATGAACAGTTGTTTTCGGTTTAGTTAGCTTTCTGCTCGTTCTCGGGATGAATGCTAAGCTCCTTGCTAGAAGCCAAGTGTATCTCTGAATAACATCTTTTCTGAGAGGGCCTTTTGTCTTCCCGCTTGTGTCTACAGTATCTTTTGTGCGTTCGATTTTAATTTACCATTGAGGAAGAGAAACGTAAGCCCCGGCATCCAGGAGCTGGGTTGGCACCATCCTAAAACGTGTTCTCCTGTCACACATGAACGATTTCACAGAATGGCAACATCTGACAAAGCAGTGCTGTGACCGCAGTGGATTAAGACACAACAAGACCATTGCATAAACACGACTGAATGCCGACCACAGTGAAGATTATCAGACCATGAAAGCCACCTACTCGTCCTCTGTCCTGGCTAATCTAAGTGACTGCTGCTGCTGGACCAATAGTACCTTGACCCTCAAGCTATTCCCTGCCTCAGCAGATAAGATTTATTAACATTATAGGAATATCCGGCTTCTAAGAGCATCCAATCCAGAGCAAAGTCTAATTTCCTTAAACCTTCCCCCCAAATCACGTGACACAAACACAAATCTTATCTGTCCCTCTTACTGACAAGCCTCTCAGTTCCCTATACGCTCACCAGCAATAAATCTGGCTTATTTAAAGACAATTGTGTTCTTGGTGGTCTTTGGCTAAAGGACATTGACGATGTCCAAGTTCGCTTTTTTTAAAAAAAAAAAGATTTGTGCTTTTTATACCTTGTTTAAGAAATCTTTCTCTACCCTAAGGTTGTAAAAATTGTGTGTGTGTGTGTGTGTGTGTGTGTGTGTGTGTGTGATAATTTGCTTCCAAAATTTGGCTGTTCATGTTGAATTCCGCTGAAATTTATTTACTTTTGTGAATGGTATGAGGTAGAGTTCTAACTTTTTTTTTTTCCTATAAGGATAATCAGTTGTACCAGCAACTGGCTGGATGGTAAATAACTTATAGTAAGTCTATTCCTGGGTTGTCTACTTTGTCCCATTCATTTTTAAAATTTTTCTGTTCCTATACAAATACCATATTGTCTTAAATACTAACGTAAAAAGTCTTGAAATCTATTAGGGCAAGTCTCCCTACTTTACTTTTCTTTCAAATTACCTTGGCTTATTCTTGGTCAATTTGTTTTTCATAAACATATAAGAATCAACTATGAAGTTCCATGAAAATTTATATTAGGTTCTCTATTAGAAGCGTGGGAATTTATAAATTATTTTTGGTAAATACGACAACTTTAGGAATTCTCCCATCCATGCACATGGTATATCTCTCTTCTGGTTTAGCTCTTTGTTAATTTTTTTCAATACAACATTGTAATTTTTTCCACTAGCATATCTTAGATGCATACCTAGGTAGCTTGTTTTAATTGCTATGCTAAAAATACACTTTCTAGAAATATATAGGCCAAGTATGAAAATGCAATTTTCTTCCTTGTATTAATCTCATTTTCATTACTAGTTCTAACAATAATGGGGTTTTTATGTAAATGGAGATAAAATTTGTTGAAATTGATGGTTTTGCTTTTTCTTTTCAATTCTAACCCTTTGTTGTTTTTATTTTTGTTTTATCATGTGGACTGAGACTTCCACACAATGTCGAAGAGAAGCAAATGACAGTGGGAATTATTGTCTAGTACTTGCTTTTAATGTGACTATGTTTAACAATTCACCTTTGAGTATGTTTATTGTAGGTTTTTGGAAGATTTTTTTTTTTTTACCAGATAAAGGATGTTCCCTTCTATACTTAACTTGATGAGAAATCTTGTTTTATTTTAAATTATGAATGGATACTGAATTTCATCACTTTTTTTTTCTGTTGAAATGATCATATGCCTTTTTTCCTTTAACCTACTAATACATTGAGTCCTAATAGAAGACTTTTTTTGTGTATTATAAGATTAGTTAATATCACACACTTCTACATCTCTATTCATGCTTGACATCACCGATTATTTTCTTTCTCTTACTTCCTTTCTCTGTTTTTGGTATCAAGGATGGAGTAGCTTTATGGAGTAAATTAGAGAGCATTCTCTTTTTTCTGTTCTCTGGAAGATGCACGTAAGATTGGGATTATCTATTCTTTGAATAGTTGGTAGCACTCTACCTATGAACCCAGAAGGCCTAAAGATCTCTTTGTTGTTATTGTCATACATGTATGTAAGACAGCAGAGAATAATAATGACTCCGAGGTGACTGTGGTAGCTTCTGAGACGACTCCCAGTGAGCCCTGCCTCTGGGTGTTCATGCCCAGGCACTCTGAGGATGGATTGGACCTAGTGAATTGCTCCTAAAGCACAGAATACAGCGAAAGTGATGGGATGTCATTTATAAGACTTGCTTATAAAGGATTACGATGCACAGAACATTTAGAAGATTATACACCATGACCTAGTAGGGATTTATTCCAGGAAGGCAAGGGTGAGTCAACATAAGAAAAGCAATCAATGCAATACACTACAGTAATAAAATGAAACGGAAAAAAACACATGATCTAAGAAGACCAGGTGCCGTAGGCATAAAAAAAATTTTTTTTAAATAAGGGATTGTAAGCTGACAAGGTCTTTGTAATCTGTGAGGTCAACCAAGGGTTGGCTTGCCTAAAAATAAAATAAAATAATAAAATAAAATAAAATAAAATAAAATAAAATAAAATAAAATAAATAAAATAAAATAAAATAAAAAATAAAATAAAAAATAAAATAAAATAATTAATAAATAATAAATAAATAAATAAATAAATAAAAGTTAATAAAACACATGATCATATCTACATCTATATCATTTATATCTATATCTATATCTATACATCTTCTTCAACAAATTCAACACCAGTTCATAATTTTTAAAAAACCCCCACCAAACTAAGAGTTGCAGGGAATTCTTTAACACGATACAGGGCATGTATGAAAACCTACAGCGCAACCTCAGCGAAGCTCCTAGTTGCTGTCGGGACAGAGTCTCACCGTGTCAGTGAGACTGAAATGCAGCTGGCACTGAGAGGAGGGGGGCCACCAGAGGGCATTCACTCTTGCGAACAAGTGTCTCAGATTAAATAGTGGCCATAATGGAGTCCAGATGATGACTTTTAATCGTGAAGCTGAGTTGATGACGGAAGCAGCCAAGGCCCACCCAGAGCCAAAGCCGGCTTTCCATGTTGCCACTAAGGATTCCAGAGTGTTAACATTTGGAAGCGCCACATGCCAGCGCTCTGCTCATGTCCTGTACCTGGGAGAGTTGGCCGAAACGCCACCCGGTAGCCTCTGCTTCAGCTGGTGTTAATGTGTCGCTGCAACTGCAGGTGTAGCCAGAACTAAGTCACTTAATTACTGCTGGTTTTGAAATGGCTTTGTAAGGACAGTTGTTGCCACAGATGGAACAATACGGAAATGAAAAGATAGGGGTCACACGAATCTGTGTTCCTGTGCAAACTACTTGAATATCTGTTTCATATAGATTTTTATTCATTTTTATTTATTTTCCAAACATGTTACTGAAGAATGCCCCTTGGCTGTGGAGCAAGCGTTTGTAGCTTGTTATGTTGGCAGAATGGGCCAGAAGCTTAGTGTTGGGAACTGTTTTAATGCAATATATTATATTGCAATTATAATGCAATATATTATATTGCAATTATATTGCAATATTATTAATGCAATATATTGAATTGTATAAGATACTTTATTTTTAAAACAATTATGTATATTATATATTTTTATAATATATATTATATTTTATATATATTATATATTTTATAATATGTATTATATATTATATATATAAATATAAAAAATATAAAATATATATATATGCTTTACTGTTGAATTGTACACCTGAAACGTACTAGATTTCAATAACCAATGTCACCAGAATAAAAATAAAGTATCTTGAAAAAATAAATAAGTCGTGTTTCTATACACTATCCATGAACAATCTGAAAAGGAAATTATGAAAACAATTGCATTTACAATAGCATCCAGAAGAATAAAACACCTGGGAACAAATTGAACCAAGGCCGAGGAAGACTTGTATGCTGAACTGTAAAACATTGCTCGAAGAAATTAAAGAAAGTATAAAGAAATGGAAAGATATTCCATACCCATGCATTGGAAAACTCAAGGTTTTTTTTTTTTTTAAATATAATTTTATTTTATTTTTTTTTTCCCCAGAGGACAGTTTTTCTTCAGTCCTTAAGGATTTAGCTCTTTCCATGGGCTTTGGCAGAAGTCACAGGTCTAAATCTGGGTGGGGGTATTCACTCCTTCCTGGCTTCACAAGAATGACTCCTGGATCTCTCGCTGTGAATGGCGCAATTCACGCAGTGATACGGTTACACACACGACTTGGGAAGCACGTAGGCGTAGAAGACTCGCTGTTCAGAAATGTCCCTCCAGGCTGCAACCTCCACTACATTTTGACAATGAATTTCTTAATATCCTTATCCTTGACCACACACATCAAGCGCAGTTGCTACAGAGAACGTGGCTGCAGCCACTTTTGGCACAATCACGGTTCCTCCTCCTCTCGGTCATCGTGGAAACGAGGAGTCTGAGAGCTTCAAACTGAACAAGTGTCAATATGGCAATAGTCACCGAAGTGATCTGTGACACAATGCACTCTCCCAAAACACCGATGTTTTGCAGAGATGAAAAAGCTTATTCTCATGTGTAATTAATCGCAAGGGGCTCGAAAGAGCCAACGTGACATTTAAAAAGGAGAACCAAATTGGAGGACTCACATCTCATGATTTCTAAACGTACGACGAAGCTGGAATCATTGAAAACGGTGTGCTGCTGGCTTAAGGACAGACCTAAGTACCAGGGGACCAGCACTGGGAGTCCAGAAATAAACCCAAACATCTACGGCCAGTTGCTTTCCAATCAGGGTGCCCAGATCACCCAGTAGGGAAAGAATCATTTCTTCAACAAATGATACTGAGACAACTGGATAACCACATGCAAAAGAAATTGAACCCCTACCTCACTCCAGATATACAGATTAACCCCAGATGGATCCACAACATGGCATAAGAGCGAAAACAATAAAACTCTTAGCAGAACACATGGGGTTACATCTTCAAGACCCTGGATTTGGCAATGGAGTCTTGGATTTGACAGAAACATGAACAAAAGAAAAAAAAATAGATCAATTAGGCAGAAACAAAATTGAAAAAAACTTTTGTGCATCAAAGGACGTTATTTAAAAAGTGAAAAGACAGCCTATGGAATGGGAGAAAATATTTGCAAATCACATATCTGAAAAGGGTTCTGTATCTAGAATATATAAAGTCAGCCACACAAAGGCAAACAATCCGATTTAAGTACAGTACAGGCAAAGGACTTCAATAGACATTTCTCCAAAAAATATATATACAAATAGCCAAAAAGCACGCAAAAAGATGTTTAACCTTGTTGATCCTTAAGGAAATGCAAATCAAAACCACAATGAGACACCGCCTCACACCCACTAGGATGGCTATAATGATACAAAACAACAACAAAACCCCATAAAAACAAAAAAATAACCAGTTGGCAAGGATGTGGGGAAATCAGAATCTTTATACACTGCTGGTGGGAATATAAAATGGTGCGTCTGCTTTGGGAAAGAGTTTGTCGGTTTCTCAAAAAGTTTATCATAGAATTACTAATTGACAAGCAACTCTACTCCTAGGCATATACTCCGCTCCCCCCAAAACTGAAACCAGGTGTTCCAACCAACATTTGTTCACCAATGTTTGTCGCAGCTTTATCCTCAACAGACAAAATGTGGAAACAGCCCAAACGTTCGTCAATGGATAAATAAATAAACAAAATACCGTATGACCCTGTAATGGAATATCATTTGGCCATAAAAAGGAACGAAGTACTGCCGTGAACCTAAAAACGTGGGAAAAAAAGAAAGTCTATTTTTAAAAAAGGAAGTATTGTACCGACCCATTCGTGAATGAACCTAGAAAACTCCACGCTAAGTGAAAGAAACTAGACACAAAAGTCACCTATTGTTTGATTCCTTTGATAAGAAATGTCTTAAATAGGCAGATTCGTAGGGACAGGAAGCAGCATGCCAGTGGCTGAGGACCCGGGGTGTCGGGGAGGGGAGGGAGGGATTGCCCAACTGGTATGGGGTGTTCTTCCTTGGCAGTGAAAAAGTTTTGAAACTGGAAAAGAGGTGATGATTACACATCATAAATGCAGATAACGTCCCCGAAGTGTGATTTTTTAAATGGTTGGTTGAGTGTGATTTGAATTCCACCTCCACGGAAATAAGAGACGGACACCTCCATTTGCTCTTATGCTTCCCGGTTCTTCTCGCGAGTGCGCTCTGATGAAGCCGGCGGCGGAGTTGTGAGCTGCCTGCCCCGGGGTAAAAGGCCCAGGTGGCAGGACGTGAAGGTGGCCTCCGGACACCAGCCAGTGAGAAACGGGGCCCACAGCTCAACTGCCTTCAAGGAGCTACATCCCGCCACCAACAGGGAAGGGACGGTGGGAGTGTGTCCTTGGCCACCTGACGCCTGAGACGACTAGTGCTGACCTTAACAATAACACGGTTCATTATTTTACCAGCAAAAAAAAAAAAAAAAAAAAAAGTTTATTTGGCAACAACAGCAAAACACGGCAATTCAGGACACACAAGCTATAGCAGAAGCCATAGCCAAGTCCAACGACCAAAGGAGAGGAAAGTTTATTATTTTTCGGAGAAAAAGGAGGCCCTTGGGTGGTTTGTTTTGAATGACAGTCTCTTGAGAAAGGCAGGGGGCGAGAGCATGTCAGAGCTGCCCTGCTGGGCCGGTGCGTTACTAGCTGAGGTCACTGGGCCTGGTTCCTTCCTCCAGGGGGAGTCTTCTGTTGGGTCCTGTAATTGAGGATGCTTCCTGTAATTGTCACGGAGTGGTACCGGGCGGGAGCTCTGACTTCTGGCCTCCTTCCCGACTTTAGTTTAGTTCACATTGGAATTCTGGCTGATGCCTTGACTACAGCCTTATCTTTCTCCGGGTGACATAACTGCGACAGCCAAGGTGCCGGCCTTGAGTCTGGAATTGCTACGGACCGGTGGCCCTTCAGTGCCTCCCACACCCGCTTTCCCTGACCGAACGGGAACGGAACCACGGACAGCAGCCAGCCCAGGTGTAATAGGAAGACTCATTTCTGTTGTTTTAACTACGAGCTGCTTTTGAGTACTCCTCCCTCCCCTTTGCCCCACATCCGGGTGCCTTCTGACCGTTGGCATTTCCAAACGTGGAGGCCTCAGCCTGCCCGCGGGCACCCCTCCCAGGCTGTACCCCCAAAGCGTGACAAAACACTGCAGCCACCTTGCCCTGATTTGCTCCAGACCCCAAACGGAGCCTCCTCCTTGGGGAATCCTTTTTCTGTTCACGACGTCAATTTTATTTCAAGTTCAAGGTGCCGCCATTGCGTCATTCAGCACAACAGCCGTCAACCCCTGGGCAGGGGGGACCAGGAACCCAGGGAGAAAAGCCTGGTGCTGTGAGCAGGGCGGCCAGACAGTTACCACGGGCTGCTGACGGGGCCCACCCCACAGACAGCGGGCTTGGGTGGTGGGTGACACATCGCGGGCCCACTCGCATCCCGGGCCACGCCACTTTATGGCGGTTCTACTGGATTTTACCAAGTCCCTGCTGTAAGCTGAGCCAACCGAAACCAGATGCTACGCCAGACCCTTCATCCACGATTTGTATCCATCTTCCAACAGGCTCAGTACATCTGTGCTCAGCTCCCCGGAACCCCTGAAAAGTCCAGACTTGGCATGTGCCCTGTCAGCTGTATGCCATCGTCCCCTCGAATCCACGTGTGACATTTCATTGATGACACTTTCCACAGTGGACATCCAAATGCTTGCTAAAGCATTTTCTAATACTGTTTCTTGGGCCTCTTTTGGTTTTTGAAGTGACATTTCCTGATTCACAAATTTCATAAAAACTTATTTATATAATTTCTCATAAGTCTGCTCGTTATAAATGGAGCCCTCCTTAGCCCAGGTCCCAAGGCTCCTAGGCGCCCCAGGACACCGAATGGGCTCCTTGGCCGTGCGATGTCCCACAGCTTGCCTTGCTGTCCCCTAGCCCCTTTTATTTCAAGATCATCCTCAGGGAGCTGGCACCTTATTCTCCTTTTCACTGTCTATGTAAGGAATAAACCTTAAACCTAAAAGCAATTCATTGTGTCTTCACCAGCCAAATCGCTCAGGCCCTGACCTTGGCCAGCCCTGTCGTGTGTGGGTTTGACCTGCTGCACCATTAACCGTATAACGAGCAGCCCTCGGAGGCCCCAAGGCACCCATTTCCAGATGACACCTTCGCCACCCTTGTGCTTATACTACTTAGCTCCTCTGAACGACTCGAGACGGCCACCCAGGCCCACGGTTTCCGGTGTGAAGGCCTGCCTGCCCCAGCTCCCGGGCGCACTCCCCAAGACCGCTGCTGGCTGTACGGGGGGCCTCACTGGAGACTGAGCTTGCTGGTTCTAATCTGATGGCCCTTGGGACAGTTGCCCATCATGTTTTGGGTCACGGAGGTAGGACCCTACGGGTGCAGCTTGGCCACAGACACCTATGATGCTGAGGGAAGCCACCTTCCTCCCAGACCCCTTAACCCCTTTGGGGCCCCTAAGAACAAGTGAGTGAACGAAAAAGGAGTCTCGTGCATTCTGAAGCTCGGATGATAGTCTGTAAGGGCTCACTCCCCAGGGACCTTTTGGAGTGTGAGACCCAAGGGCCAGCCCAGACGGCTGAAGTGCGGCCGGGCTGCTGTCAGCTCCAGATGGCACCTGACCAAGCTCATGCCTCACCTGCATTTCTGCTAACTCCTGAGCTGTGCCGTTTCTAAAAACATAACTACCCGTCTACGGCCATGCCACCCTGAACACACCTGATCCCGTCTGGTCTCGGAAGCTGAGCAGGGTCGGGCCTGCCTGGTCAGCACTTGGATGGGAGACCACCTAGGAAGACCAGGTGCTGTAGGTGTAAAAAATTTAAAAATAAGGTCCTTGCAATCTCTGAAGTCAACCAAGGGTTGCCGTGCCTAATAAGCAAATAAATAAATAAATAATGGATGGCCTCACAGCACCCTAACACAGCGGTCCCCAAACTTTTCGGCACCAGAGACTGGGGCTGCTATGAGAATCTAACGCCTGAGGACCTGAGGCAGAGCTGAGGCGGTGATGCTAGCGCTGGGGAGTGGCTGCGAACACAGATGAAATTTCGCTCGCTCACCCGCTGTTCATCTCTTGCTGTGCAGCTTGGTTCCTAACAGGCCACGGATTGGTACCAGTCCGTGGCTTGAGGACCCCTGGCCTAACACACAACACAAAATGGTTCCTGTTTCGCTTTGAGCCGCATTCTCCAACTTCAGCAGCTTTCGTAAGCTCTGACCTTCCCACGAAACCTGAAAGTCTCATCGGTTGAACATGATGCTCAGGAATGGATTCACGCTGGCACTCTTGCTCCCTGGAACGTGGGCTGTGGCCTGTAGGAACGGGCTGCACAGCAGGAGGGGAGCCAGCTGCTCCCCCGGCGCCAGCATCACCGCCTCAGCTCCACCTCAGATCATCAGGAACACCGGTCCCTGGTGCCAAAAAGTTTGGGGACCGCTGCTGTAAGGGACAGAGGCCAGATCAAAGCCGAAGGGGGTGCCACCGGTCACGATCCTCTAATTAGAACTCCCAGGAGGATTCAACCCTTACTGCATCCTGATGTAGACCCAGCTAAGCTGCAGAATGGTGACAGCACTCTGAACGGCCAGGTCAATGTCAACAGATGAACTGAATTCCAGGGGTGACTCCCGTGTCACCGTCCCCTTTTATGCTCTCCTCTCTTTAGATCCCTCAAAAAAAAAAAAAAAAAAAAAAGCACTCCCCTCCTCAAGTCTCTCCACGAACAGAACTTTAAGTCTTGGCTACTCCTCCCCGTTTTTCTCTCATATTCCCAATGCATCCAAAAATATATATATTCTTAACTAAAACTTCAGCCCATACCCTTAATCAAATTGTTGGATGTACCATGGGCCGAAGAGGCCCTACCCTCTCTAATTCCTGCCTACTCTGCTGACCTTCTCGAAGCTTTCATTGAAGGTATTTCCCCCACCCCATAGCCCTACAATTATCCCAAAATTTTCAATGGTCGTTGAATGGTATACCAGACTCATTTCTTTCTTTTAATACCAACTTTTTTTAATATATTGCATATACCCTAAAATTCAACCTTGCCATAGGTAGAATTCAGTGGCTTTTAGTATATTTATAGATTTGCGTAACCATCACTACGTTCTAATTTTAGGATGTTTTTATCACCCCCAAAAAGAAACCTCGCACCCATTAGCTGTCACTTCTCTTCCCCTCCCCTGCCTCCCCCTGCCCCCAGCCACTGGCAACCACGAATCTACTTTCTGTCTCTATGGATTTGCCTAGTTGGGTATTTCATATACGTGGAAGCACCCAGTTACGTAGCCTTTTGGGTCTGGCTTCTTTCACTTGGCATAATGTTTTCCAGATTTATTCGTTTGGTAGCATGTGTCCATCTCTCTCTCTCGGTGGCAGCAGAAATGTCAAACTGGGCAACCTCCAGCTTGCCCATGCACCCCCACTTTTTGGCTCCACCCCTTAATTACGATAAAGACCCAGAGGCAGGCTTCCGATTCACTCTTGCTCCAGTCTAGCCCCTACCAGTGCCTTTCTCCCTGGGGAATCCTTTTGCTGTTTACTTACTACGTGATAAATCCATTTGATGCCATGTCCCTGGGTGCCTAAGTGTCTCCATTATCTATCTAAGGCTGCAATCAAAGCGTTGGCTTCGGGGGACCTGGTCGCTGGCAGAATTCATCTTTTCTCGGGTTATTGGGCTGAGGGATTGGCAGGCTGTGCACGAGGCCACTCTCAGCTCCCGGCCCAGTGGGTCTCTGCACGGGGCAGCTAGCTCCATCCGGGTGAGAACGTGACGAGAGCCAGAGAGCGTGCTGAGTCTGTGGGTCTCGTCCAATGCCAGGAGCAGGGAGTGGGGGCCTGTAAAGTCTTCTGACAGGGATGGAGAAACATGATCAGAAGCCGTGCTCTCTGCCCCAGGTGGCTGCTCCGCACACCTGGGCCACCCTTGCACCTACCTACCTGCTCAACCCTATCTTTAGTCCAGCATCAAGATGGAAGGTAGAAATGGCTTGGAGCTGTGATGGATTGCAGCTCGGTCCCCACCCCTGCTCCACATTTCCCAGAAACCCTCTCTTCCAAAGAACCGTATCTTGGATTCAGACAGGCTTTTTGTGTCTGGTTGCCCAACTCAAACTGGAGGTGAGCAAGCATCCCGCCGGGAGGGCATTGCCACATCCGCCGCCAGAGAACTTTCCTCCCCATGCCAGGCACGGATGGGAAGGGCAGCCCTGGGGCTCGCCCCGCCACAGGTCATACCACGTGGCCCCTTCTGGGCCTGCGTTGCACTGAGAAAGCTTGCGTGTGAGGCTGACAGCTTTGGGCTCTTCACCTGCCTGAGTGTGTAGGCCACCTGGTGGGCAGGCTGGGGAGAGGTGACCTGTGGCTCTCACTGGAGCTGTAGCTCTCACTGCTCCCGTGACTGCAGGACGCCCCAAAATCTGCGAAAGACAACTCAGTAACTGGCTTATGTAGGTTTGCCCCAGACTGGTGGGGAAAGGGGATCCATCAACAGGTGTCACAGATTATAGAGCTTTCATCATTTTCTGTAGAACTGGGCCCAGAAAGAACACAGCCAGTCATCTAGGCAAGCGGGGACCACGGGGACCAGCAAGGGACTCACTGTAGGCCCATAACTTTAATAGCTGATGTTCACTGACAGCTTACTCTGAGTTCCCACATTTTCTTGGCTTCTGACACCCTTAGTGTCTCTTTTCTCATGGTGCTCCTAAGCCAAAAGGAATATCCAGCAGTTCTATTTATGAATTATTGTTAAGTCCAAATAACGTAATATTTATGTTCTAATAATTTAGTAATCATTTAGGAAACAAATCACATCCATAGAAAATTTTTTTTAAATGTTACTTTTCATTCTTTAATAAACACCAGGATTTACTGAGCAGCTGGGTGCCATGGTCAGCTTCTCAAACCCCAAAATTGGGCTGGACGCCCCCCAGCCTCATTTCCTGTTCTGTGGTGGTTTTCACTTTGTATCCTCAGAACTACAGGAAATCAGGCTTTCCAAAGACACGAAAAGAAATGTGGAGTGATCTAATGTTAAATCTGGGAAACACCTGGGCCTTTTCATTTGCTCAGAAATGCACGAAATCCCTGCTTCCCTCTACCATTTAGGAAATTTAAAATCGCTTCTGCGCCTTGCGAACTTCCTGCAGGGCCTGGGGCCTTCGGAACCACGGTGCTGAGGGGTTTCGTTCCCGTGATTTCTTTAAAGGAGAGAGACTTTACAGAAAGGAGCCTGTGGCTCAGACCGGTAGATCCCGCCCCGCAGGTGACAGAGCCCGGCTTCAGCGCCCCCTAGAGGCTGCTGGAACACAGCTCAAGTGAAGGTTGTTGGGGCGGAAGGAGGGGGAGTCACCCGTTATGGGTGGGACAGCCCAGGAGACCTCATGCTGGAGTGGGTGTGGACAAGGGTCTGGCCTTCAGCCAGGGATGGAGGGATGGGGTGCATTTGGGGGCATCATGACCCTCCTGTGGCTCCCTTGATTGCCCTCATCCAGGTGTTAGAAGACTTCGCAGTGGGGTCTCAGTCCCCTTTCCCATAAGGGGCAGGGTGGTGGAAGGGACACACCAGGCGAGGCGGTCTGTCTGTGTCTCCCATGGGCGCTGAGCCCGAAGCCGGGAGAGGCCGGTGGCCAAGTTCACCTGCATGGAGACCACCATTTCCTTGGCCCATACCGGGCACAGGGTGACCGTGACAGGACGCAGAAGTGGGCCCCGCACCTCGAGGAGTCCCCTGGGGTGCTCCCCTGTGGGCAGAAAGGC
Organism: Macroglossus sobrinus; assembly: GCA_004027375.1. Lineage (NCBI taxonomy): Eukaryota > Metazoa > Chordata > Mammalia > Chiroptera > Pteropodidae > Macroglossus > Macroglossus sobrinus. The sequence goes on along the minus strand of PVKZ01007046.1, from coordinate 8,476 downwards.
CTCAATAGATAGAAAAAGGCTGGGGGTGTGGGCAAGGAGGCTGGGGGTGCTTTGAGGACTACGGGCGGGGGGGGGGCGGCTGGAACCAGGCCTATGGGATCTGTCTTATTCTCCAGACCCACAAGGGGCTGGCAGCTCGTCACAGTGTCCGCTGCAGTCCCCACAGCTCACCCCCTGCTCTCCTCTGTCTTGGGCGGTTGGGTTGGGACTGGCCAACGCTGGCGAGTTCAGGGAGGGGCGGGGCTTTCGGGAGGGAGACCCGCCTGGTGGGCGGGGCTTAGGGGACCCTGGCCACCAGGGTTAAGTCAGGGCCTCTGCCTGGGTCATCCAGACACGACCGCGGGCCCTCCCCGCACCTCCAGAGCCTGAGACTTCCCATCACGACAGTACAAAATATCTTTATTGTTCATTTTCTATAAAAAGTCGTAACTCCTGGTGGGCCATGGGAATAGGACATGCAAAGCCGCGACACAATCGGCCCAGGCCTGTAGCCGAGAGCTGGGGCAGGACCAGGGGCCGGCGGGCCTGGGGAGGGGTTCTCCGGGAGTGGGTTCGGCTGTGCTCTCACGAACCCCAGGCTCGGCAGGGGCGGGCGTGAGGAGCGCACCCCAAGTTCCAGGTGGCCCTGGGCTCCGGGAGGGTCATTTCCCACACTTGGAGGAGGGGGCAGAGGGTCCTCCCGAAAGATGGCGCAGGCATCAGGGGACGTCCTCCCCCGCCCCCCTCCGACTTGAGACGCGGTAAACCGAGGCCAGCGAGCAGGCCACTGAGCCCTTTTACTGCTGCTCCTCGGGCCCGTCGCCGCCCTGCGCCTGCTCGTAGGGGCAGGGCCGCCGGCATGGGCCGGCCGGCTCGGGGCCCGGCCGGGGCCCCGCGGGCAGCGCCTCCTCCTCCGCACCCTCCCCGCGGCCGCAGCCGTCGCCTTTCTCGCCCTCCGAGTCGCTCTCGTCCGAGTTGTCCTCCTCCAGGTAGCGGTAGCCGCGCACCTTGTGCTGCGGCCGCGGGATGCGAGGCTGGCGCGGGACCACGCCGCGCCGCAGCTTCTGCTCCATGGACAGGTACGAGATCGTGGCCGCCAACAGCGTCAGCAGCAGCACCCCCAGCTTAGCCTGGGCGCACAGGGAGGGGTGCTGAGGACCCGCCAGCCGCCGCCCCCAGCCTCCCCTGCCCAGCCCCTCGCCTGGCCCAGATAGCCCCACTGACACCCGGAATCCCCACTCTGCGTCCTCTCCTCTGGGGACCTCCCCGTGAGACCACTTTCTCCTTCATGCCAGGCTCAAATCCCAACTCTGCCCCTCACAGGCAGACCCGAAGATGTTGATAAGTGCAGGACACAGGCCTGGGGGCTCCCCTTTATTGGGGCTTAGGTTACTCTGTCCCTTGCACCCAGGGACCATAAGTAATGCTTCTCGGACATATGTGACTGTCACCCACAATCACAAAGAATTCTACATGGTAACTCAGTACCTACACACATATTCTCATGCATACTCCCTGCTATTTTCTGTTCTATTTATTTTTTTAAATGTGGGTCAGGACCTGCTAAACCGACCCATCAGTTGGGTGGCAGCTGAGCAGAGGGCCCCAGCTCCCTGCAGGCCACGAAGCAGGCCAGAGCCCGGGCATCCCTTTCAGACCCTGACATCCAAGTGGCTGGGACGCACCCACAGGCAAAGAGCAAACAGTGAACCCCTTCAGACCCTGGAAAACCTGTCAGCAAGGGGGCCAGCTGGTGGGCTTGGCCCAGGGCCCAGCCCTTGGGGAGTGGTGCCGCCCTTCAGGGGCTATGAGGCCAGGGTGGGCATGCAGAAGGTATCCGTTGCCTGGATGGGGGGTGGTGGGGGTTACTTAATGCCCCAGAAGCCCTCTTCCCACCCCACTCGGCCTCACCTTCATGGGCAGGCTCGAGCCCAGGTACACGGCAAAGATGGCCACAGCCTGCCACCAGTGGTAGATGGTGAAGATGAAGTCTTGCCTCTCTTTATCCTCGTACAGGATTCCCAGCAGTGCTGTGGGCAGGCAGGACAGGGCAGGAAGGGGAGAGGTGTCAATCAGGGCCGGGGTGCCTGATCTCCAACTGTGACTGCCCCCCCCCACCCCCCAGGTAGGACAGAGCTGTCCTGGCCTGCCTCTTAGTGGAGACTCAGCTTATCGCACTGTCCCGGGGAGCTGAGCGGAGGAAGGAGCAGGTGAGACGGATGCAGGTGGGCCTCACTCTGGGACATGTGTGGCCTCAAAAGTGGACAGCGTTATGTGCAGTCACATCCTGTCCTCCCTTAGACCCCAGGGCTCCCGCCAGGCCTGCGCCTCGCCCAGGGAGGGCCCAGGGAGGCGACGACAACCTTCTACGAATCAAATCTAAAGTCGGGAGGTGTGGACTTATGTCCCCCCAAACCCTCCCTGGGGTGGGCAGAACGGGCATCGGACAGGGAGTAGGGAGGTGGGGGGCTCAGCTTCCACTCTCAGGGCTGTAAGGGGCAGAGTTGCCGCAGAGATGTGCATTTACATGTTGCCTCTGTGTGGGTGACTTGGGGTAAGTTAGCTCCCCTGGGGCCACTTTTCCCATCTGTAAAACGAGGTGACACATATGTTCTGTTGTGAGGTTTTAACGGGACAAAGCCCACACAGCACCTGGCAAATCACACCCTCGCCTGCCACTCAGCATAGGAACACTCCATCCTGAGGCCCTGCAGTGTGGCTGTATTGCACAGGGCTGCTGCGAGGGACACGGAGCCCCAGGGTCCACAAGGAAGAGATGGGAAACGGAGCTGGGCAGAAGGGGATGCCAAGACCAGGTGCAAATCCAGACATTTCAAGTGCCCAAGGCACCCGGGCTGGGTGCTGCCCAGAGCTGACTGCTCCTGAGCAAAACAGCCACACGAATGCTGTCCAGTACATGGGTCTCCATCCCGACCGATACAGATGCCCGACTCTCTCCAGTGGTGGGTGCAGGGGTCACCAGAGCCAGCCCCTGTCCTGCCTGCCGCAGGCCTGACCTCCCTAGGGTGATGTTCAAAACTGTTAACGCACTGGCCCAATAGAACAGACGCCAATGTGGAGGACCCCAATGGCTGCATCTGTGAGTAGCCACTGCATGCCACTGGCATGCCCAGCTGTGGGCAAAGAACATCACACAGCTGACCTCTGCCCCACCCCCTCCTTCCTGCAAACAGGGCCTCATTCCCTAGAGCCCCCACATCAGCAGCCCAGACCTGGGGCTTGGACTCTGAGACGAGTTGGGGCTTCATGTCTGCTCCCAGCTCCTCTCTATAAAAAGTCCGTACCTGCACCCACACCGTGGGTATGGACAGGGCCACAGGCTGCTTCCCATGCTCCCCAGGGCACATGTCATGAAAACTATGCCAAATGGGCCCTGTCCCCTGGTATGGAAACAAGGTATAGTGTTTTTCTACACTATCCTTCTGGGGTGTCCACAGAGCCCCATACCTACCCCATGGGACCACGAGACCTCACACGGAACCCCCAGGATCCACAGGGTGCCATGCCCACCCACGGGTGCCCACATGAGGCCCATGGCGTGCAACACCCATACCTGCCCCCAGGGTGTCCACGGCCCTCTCCATCTGTCCCTATAATAGCCACGGGACTTCCTTCCACCCCTGGAGTATCCGCAGGGATCCCTGCCTACGTCCACCACGTCCACAGGACTCCATGACAGACCTCCCTGTGTCCGTGGGACCCCTTGTCTGTCCCTGGGAGGTCTATGCTGCCCCCAGCTGCCCCAAGGTGGACCCAAGGCCCCCTGCCCAGCCATCCCAGCGCCCATGGCTGTACTCACTGCTGAGCCCAGTCTTGTTGAGGGCACTGCCCACGCCCCACAGGACAGCTGCCACATAGAGTATCCACATGTGCTGCAGGACTCGAGGGGTGGGGGCCCAGAAAAAGAGGTAGAGAGTGAGCAGCAGGTGCAGTCCGGCCCCGGACACCAGGGGCACCTGGCGTGGCAGCCACAGCCCCAGCAGGCCCAGGACTGAGGCGGCCGCGGCGCCCAGGCTGTAAGCCACGAGGAGGTGGGCCAGGCGTTCCAGACCCACGGAGCACACGCCATAGCCCTGGGGGACAGAGGCGAGCACGTGAGGTGACATGGCCCAGGTTCTGGTTCTCCCGACGTGAGGTTTCGCTTTAGGCTACACCGTGCCCTCTCTGGGTCACCCTGGGGCCACCTCCCTCTGAGACTCTTCTCTGGGGGCGGGGCAGGGGATAGGGACAGAGAATGAGAAAGTGCTTGGACATTGTCCCCAGACACCAAGGCTGCACCCTGCATGGAACCAAATACTTTATGGGTGCTATCCCCACTCAACTGTATAACACCCTGGGAGTGAGCGTGGCCACTAGACTCACTTCCCAGATGAGGAAACTGAGGCTCGGAGAGGTTAAAATAATTTGTCCGAGGTAGGGGCAAAAGAAAGAAAGGAAGAGAAGAAAGAGGGAATAACTGGGACATACTTGTACATACTTATAGGTATATTGAAAACGTATTCGTTGTTTAACTAAAATTCAAATTGAACTGGACCTCCTGTATTTTGTTCCGCCAACGCCACGCAGGCTGTACTCACCAGGGCGAGACCAGTGCAGGCAAAGAGCACCTCGAAGCCGCTGTAGATAAAGAAGGGCACGAGGTGCCGCAAGCGGAAGTCGCGCACGTGCTTGAAGGGCAGCTGGAAGATGTTGCCCCAGCCCACGCTGCGCAGGTCGATCTCCTCCGTGGGCCGGTACGCGGCGCCGCACAGGCCCAGCACCTGCGGACGCGCGGTGAGCAGGCGGGTAGCCCCCCTAAGCTGAGGACAGTCTAGCCCCGGCCCCGCCCCCGGGCCTCAGCCCCGCCTCTCAGCTCCCGGCCCCGCCCCCGGGCCTCAGCCCCGCCTCTCAGCTCCCGGGCCTCAGCCCCGCCTCTCAGCTCCAGGCCCCGCCCCTAGACACACCCACAGACCGCGGCCTCGCCTCCCAGCTCCGCCTCCAGGGCGAGGCCACGCCCTAGCCACGCCCCCGATGCCTTAGTTCTGCCTCCAGTACCGCCCCCGGGTTTGAGCCACTCCTTCTAACCCTTGGCCCCGGGTTCCGCTCCCAGCCAATCTTCTTGGACCCTATCTCCAGCTCCACCCCACACCAGGCCTGGTTCCCCTCCAACTTCAGTCCCAATGCACAGGCATCAGCTGGGCCTCCCCAGGACTCAGCCATGGTTCTTGACTCAGACTTACGCCTCCAGGCCGCCACCTGCCCAGGCCGCCAGCCATGTACCTAGACTGCATCCCTTTCTCCCCGCCTCGGTCCCCAGATTTCACTGACTCCGCCCCCTCTCCCCCCTATTCCTGGCCGTACCAGCAGCATGGCCAGGAAGGCCACAGCCATGAGCACACTCTCCACCACAATGAGGTTTCGGCTGCGCGGTAGCGTCCGTAGAACCGTCTTGTTGAAGCCAACGAGGATGCCCTGGCTGTTAGTGCCTGAGAAGGGGCGGTGGGGCCATTGTGAGGCCGGGAGTAAGGGCTCGGGCAACTCAGCCACGGAGAAAGGCAGCAGGGCCGGCAGGTGGCAGGGGAGGGTTAGAGGAAGCGGCAAGGACAGTGCATAAAAGGCAAGGTTCCTTTGGGGAGCGCTTTAGAGGTGAGAACCACTAGGGCTGAATGTACCCCGAAGGAAGAAGCACCTTCCCAAAACCCCTTCCTGCCCTATTGCCCCAGGCTCAGGGAGGGAAGGGGTGCCACTCCATCTCCCACCCCCATACATTCTCCCTACACTGACTGAACGCTGAGGGTATGCTTGGCCCTGAGACAGATCCCAGAGGCAGCTTCATCCCAAATGGCACCTCCTCCAGGCAGCCTTCCCTGATGCACCCCCTTCCCATCCCCACCCACACTCCGGCAGTTCGGGTTCTAACCACGTACTCCTACAGGGCCCTGTGTCTCATCCAGCAGAGCCATGGGACACCAGGCTCTCAGCCCTGCACCCTCTCTACCCTGGGGAGCCCCATGTCTGCTGACAGGACCCCACCCCCACGAGCACTGACCGCAGCTCTGCACGTGGTACAGCGTGTGGTTCAGGTCGTACAGGTAGTGGTTCAGGAAGTAGATCATGGGCAGCTGGGCACAGGCGAAGCTCAGCTGTGGGCAGGAGGGCAGCTTGGGCCAGGCTTGGGGCATGGAACCGGGCAAGGGGCACAGGCACGACCTGGGAGGGGTCTGGGCACGGCCTCGGAGGGACAGGAGCCCTCCCACCTCTGGGGGCGGCTTGGTGGTAGGGGCAGGGAGAGTACCGAGTGGAGGAGGACTTCCTCCTGGTCAGCACCGTGGACAGGGAGGGGATGCTGTCTCAGTCACAGGGGTGGGCAAGCAGGGCTTGGCCCCAAAAAGGGCACTGGGACTGGGGAACTCAAAACACTGGGACAGACTCCAAAGCTTGGGGTCTCGGGCTGGAACACCCACCGCCCAGGGCCCTACATGGGACACTCACATGGAAGAAGCTGTAGAAGATGGCTTGGAAGACCAGGAGATAGGGCGCATGGGAGCCCCGCGGTGGACGCTGCTGGGGGCCCTGCTCGTCCCTCTCCTTGTAGTGGGTGTACTCGTAGTACTTCTGGGCCATCCTGGACCACAGGAAAGAAAGCTCTCACCAGCCCAACCCATGCCAGACACCTCTGCTTCCCGCACCCGGAGCTATGGGCTGACCAGCCCCTGCATTTCCTGGGTGGGGAAACTGAGGCCCAGAGGGCAAGAGGGGCGGGTCGAAGGCCCCACAGCCCAGTGCACGTCTCCAGTCTCCCGCCCTGCTGCCCACTAAGCTCACCTGGTGATGTAGTTGCCCATGGAAGCCCAAAGAGGGACGATGGCCATGCCCAGGGCCACGGCTGAGGGCACCAGCGTGTAGTAGCGCTCCCAGTAGTTGGTGGAGACAAAGAGGGCGTAGATGCCCACGCCGAGGAACATCATCCACTTGGTGCCAAAAAACCTGTGGGTAACAGGAGGGATGCTGGTACCACAGGCCGACCCGGACCGCCATGGCCCAGTACCAGAGTGGCCACCACGCCCAGCTCACGAGGCTGCGTGAGGTGGAAAGAGACCCCTGTCCTTGCAGTCAAGGGCTCTCAGACGGAGTCTCGGAGACACGAACGTGCTGAGTGGCCTCAGGAGAGGCAGTGTGTCCGCACACCTGTTTTCACAGCTGCAATGCGGGCACAGAACCCAAGCCACAAGCCTCTCCTGCCCACTGCCAGAATGGAAGGAGGTACAGGATGGGGGGTGAGGGTGTCGTGAGACAGTGGCCTGTGGGCATATCCAGCCCTCATTTGTGTTCTGGGCTCACTCACCAGCCCCCTTCTCCACTCAAGTTTACGTGCGGGGACTGCAGGGCCCGAGCACACGTCCAAGGGACTTGACCCAAGCTGGCTCAGGAGAACTTAGGCGCAGAGAGAGGTCTCTGCTGCTGGCCAGTAATCAGGCCAGCATCTTGGTGTCCCTTACTCTGTGCCCACTGCTCCCACAGTCGCTGTGGTCAGTCAGGAAGGCTCCTCCTCCCTGCCCCCTAGGAAAATGGCCTTGCTGGCTCTGGGAAAATGCCACAGCGTCTTCAAAGGTGGTTGAGAAGTGACAAGATACTGGCTCATTCAGGGCATGGAGGCTGGTCAGGCTAAAAACCACCAGTGAGATCTCGTGGGATTTTTTTTTTTTTTTTTAAGTATTTGTGCTCATTAGTTCCCTTTGCTTTCCCGGAGGCTCAAAGAAAAATGACCCTGGTTTCCTGATACAATTAATTACTCTCTCTTCTCTTCCAGGGCCCTGGTTCTTTTATGATCCTTATTTTGCCACATGATAAATAGATAGGCAGCCCCCGTCTGATCTATTTGGGGGAGGGCAGGTCACGCCAAATGCACTGTCTGTTTTGATGGAGTAAACCAGAAAAAAAGTAAAAACACTAGCTGTCATTCTTGGTGAGGTTATGGTTTTTAAAATGACACACGCAGCCAGTGGCCATGCAGAACGGCATAGCCCTTTGGCGAATCAGCCTGGTGGTCTGGGCGAGGGGCACGCAGCGGGGTTTGGAGCCACACTGCCTGGGTTCCAACCGTCAGTCTGCCACGTGCTGCCCGTGGGACTCAGGCGAGCTACTCAATCTCTCGGTCTCTCCGCGTGTGTAAGATTTGAGCACCGACCTCAGCGTAAGGAATGGGAACGGGATCACACTCACAAAGCACCCAGCACATAGGAAATGAGATGAGTTAGCTGTTGTTATTGATGGTCCCCGGTTTCGAGGGCCATACAGCCTTTCATAGGCTTCTGACCTAATAAGGGCACACGGCTGGGGATTTAGCCCAGAATTTTTTAAATTTTAGGAAGGAAACAGCTACAAAGCACGAAGTAAACATGCAAGAAAGAAGAGGGAGCTGCAGTGCCCCACGCCGAGCCACAGTTGGGTGCCCGCGTCTCTGCAGGCACAAAATCTCCCCTGTGAAGACTGGAGC
>PVKZ01007045.1:0-27165 GCA_004027375.1 Macroglossus sobrinus | reverse complement strand
CGTGTGCCAAACATGACTCTCTGCGGGCGTGCAATCCGCCACACCCTTCCACACGCGATGCTAGCAGGCGATGCCGGCTGTGGCTGGCTGGAGGGACTCAGCTCTGCTCTGCTCCCGGGACACGCATGTTAACGCCATGTGGTGGACACGCCTTCCTGTCGCCCGTCGGAAAACTGAGGCCCAGAGAGGCTAAGCGACTCTCTCAAGTTTGCAGCAGCCAAAGGCCGGAGCCGAGATCTGAAGGACACAGCAGGCTTCACCGCCACGCGCCATGACGCCCACCTGCGTGACCCCCAGCGCCCCACTTGTGAGACGGGGAAACACGAGAGCTGTTTCTGCCGACCCAGGAGAACGGCTAGCCTTCGACATCCTAAAATAGACCTTCACGTAACGTCTTCCGGGCTCAGACTCAGCACTGCTTTGCCTTGAGCTCACCTCGGCGGGGTCGGCCACCCCAAGGATCCATATTGGAGAATGCTAATTTAACGTTTTCGGCCCAGGACATTGATTCCGGGTCAAGGTCTTTAAAAGCAGTGAATTATATGACCATCGGGCTCAGCTTATGAAGTCCAATGCCATTACCGCTCCCTGGGGACGGCGGGTAACGATTGCAGCTCCCCGCGTCTGCGTCAGCCTGGAAGCAACAGGGTTAGGCTTAAATGCAGGGATGGAGACATGCGTCTGAGTGAACTTTCCCCCCGGCTGGACGCTGCAGATCGGGGAAACTCACCCACAGATCTGGGTGCTTCTGGGGATGGAGACATGCGTCTGAATTAACTTTCCCCCCGGCTGGACGCTGCAGATCGGGGAAACTCACCCACAGATCTGGGTGCTTCTGGGGATGGAGACATGCGTCTGAGTTAACTTTCCCCCCGGCTGGACGCTGCAGATCGGGGAAACTCACCCACAGATCTGGGTGCTTCTGGGAAGGACCCTGAGATTTAATGCCACCTTTGAGCTGCACGGTGGCGCACGCAGGTCTGAGCTGCTTCCCCCATAAATCAGGCCTGTCTGAGAGCCCTTTGCAACCGTGTCTCAAGTGCAAGCTGCTGGCCCTCGGGTCTCCCACCTGCGGCTTCCCCCTGCGGCCCAGAAAAGCTGCTCATTGTTCTTATCTGTCGCGGGCAGCAAAGCGGCGGGCTCGCTTTCCGAGGAAGACTCTCAGAAGCGCGGCCTCAGCAAAGTGAAAGGCGTCCATCCATCCGCGCGCACTCGGCCGCCAACCCGCCCGGGTCGCCTTCTCGTGGGTCAGTTTCAAAGCCCCGAAAGCGTGCCCATGAAAGGCCCGGCTTCCATTCATTCTATTTTGAGAGTCTCTTGAACGCGCGTGCACACACAAAGGCCTTCCCTCCTCATTCAGAAGTTCAAAAACTTAACAGAAGGCACGCCAGGAAAATGCACACCGACCCGATCTCAGGCGTCCTTTTCAAATTCTAACCCAGAGGAGCAGAACTCGTCTGAGTGACAACGGTTGGATGACAGGGAGCCGTCCAATCACTCGTTGTGATCAAGTGATGAGAGAGGGAAATATATATTGATGCTCAGTTTCCTTTTCTCACAGGTGCCCGTGTGCAAAGGGAGATGGTTTAAATGAGTTGTTTGCAAACTGACGTCTCCTCCACTAGCCAACGTCTACTTGGGACAACTATGATTTTTAAAAATGCAGACGCCAGGAACGGGTCCTACTTTGCTGTCGCTTTTCCAAGAATGAACATTTCAGCCATGGAATGGATTTGAAATTCACCGTGAAGACCTCAGAGGAACTATCAGACACACCTCTCACGTGGCTAATCATGATAAGGACTCCTAGAACAGACTATTCTCGGTCTCTCGAAGAGTGAGAATTGATGGAGAAAAGAGAAGATGACGAGAAAGAGGAGTGTGGGGGGAGGAGAGAGAACCGCGTTCCAGGCCTGGGTACAATCTGTCGAAAGGGCGGGTGAAGAGATAAATGAAAGACTCACTGAAATGAATGACGTGCGCAGTTCGGCCGTGAACCTTCAGAGGACGTTTCGATAAAGAGTGGACAGACGGCCAAGGCTCTAAGATGTCTCTTCTGCAGACACATCACTCGCTTTACCGAAACGTAAGCAGAAGTCAGGGTCGTTATTCACTGCCTTCTGCCGGCCGCGGCTCCCAACTGGTGAACGGAATTGATTTGCAGGATGAGTTCTGGGCAAGCTGCCTCCGGTAAGAACAGCGAACCCGGACCGGACACACGGACTGAACGACTGGATCTGCCACTGCCCGCTTGAGATTATAGTTTTCTGTAGAACACGTGTGTTGTATCGAACCAGAGACGACCCTTGCTGCGAATAAATCCCCGTGTTACACTATTAATGAAGAAAGAGAAAGCACCTGCCTGCAGGCCGTCACCGGAGGGAGGGACAGGGGAGCAGGTGTATCTGTTTCCGATTCCGCAGGACGCGGCGTAGAGGTGGTGTCCTCCCCCTGCCGAGAGCAGACCCGAAGGACTGCGCTCAGACGCCCCCCCTGCCGCCCCCCGGTGCCGAGCACCCCGCCCCTGCCACGTTCGCTCGTGAACGCGCATGTCCGGTCCGTTCAGAAAGCTGGGGCTGCGCACAGGCTTCGTTCCAGGTCACGGCGTCGCGATGACGCTCGCGAAGCGGAAAACGCCGGGGCCCCCGGGAATGAAAAGTGAATAAAGCTCCACGGCCTGGATTCTGCGAGGCGTAAACGGACACGCCGCTGTGTCCGGTGTCCGGTGTTAGGACGGCACGCGGTGGGCAGCAAGGACGAGCCGGTGACGCACATCTTCGGGACAGCACCTGCTGTCTGAGTGTGGAGCGGACTGAGGGACGCGCACGGACGTCTGACGGACACACACACACACACACACACACACACGCTTTAACATGCGAGGACTAAGACGTGGCCGACGACACCGCCGCTCGCCGGGAGTGCTCTGATGAAAATGTAAGAAGGTCGGCATTCGTCCCGATGTCTAAGTCCCCGGTGGCGACCTCGACGCCCCCCGACTTTCTGAGGGTGCCGGGTAACAAAGAGCGATAAAGATCTACACGGCCCGTGGTGTCCGCACCTCGCGGGGTCCACCTCCGCGCCGCGCTTTGCCCCCCCCGACCTGAAAGCCTCTTCCTGCGGACCCCGGATTCTATTACAGGGTCACCTTCTGCACGTTCAATGCCAAGGTCACGTCCCTCTGGCTCGCGTTGGGACTGGAGGTGCGAACCTTTCAGAAACGCTCCCCACCCCCCACGTATCACCGAGGCGGACACACGTCCCCGCGAGGCGACGTTCATGAGGCCGCGGCAACGGACGCGCCTCCAGCCGGCGGGCTCTGAGAAACCGCTCTGCCTTCCCCCGCTCCCACGACCGCTGTCATCGCGTCATGGAGGGAGAGGAGTCTCGGCACGGAAAGGGCCTCACGCCTTCCCGACAGTTGTCACCACGGGCGGCGACACAAGGCGCAGTGTGGCCGGGGGCAAGGAACGCGGTCCGGGGAACCGGGGGTGCATCTCTATACGAGGAACGGCCACCGCCCGCTTGCGTGAGCCACGGGACCAAAGAGGAACACACAGCAAGGTCCGGCGGAATGTTCCGGAATGTTCCAGACGGGGCGCGTCTGCTTTGTCGCTGGCCCGCCTGCATCTCCGGCCGCGGGGTTCCAGGGGAAGCCGCTCTCGCCTCCTGGCGAAGACAGGCAGAACCGTCCGCTTTAAATAACTAACGAACCACACGCCTGGGGAGTCAGCCAGCGATGCCCCAGATCGATGGAGGCCGGAAGGCAGCGATTCAGGGCACACAGGGGTGCAGCGCAGCACACCACGAGGTGCGCACCGGGGACGGGACAGGCGGGCGGCGCTGGCGGGGGGGGTGAGTGACGCTCCCCTTTCCGACTTCACACGGTGAGGAAAAGGCGAAAACCGACGCCCGAGAAGGAAGCCTGGGGTCAGACAGCCCGGCGCGGGCCGGGGCAGGGACTCAGTCGGGTCTCTGCGCTTCGGACTCGCTCGCACGAGAGGCCCGGCCCCGCCTCCGACTCCGCCGGGGGCCCTGGTTGCCCACTCCGCCTCGCCAGCCTCCTTCCAGCCCCGCTGTCAGGGCCCCGGGTCCCTCCGGCGGCAGCATCCGGGGTGCGGCGTCTGCCCCGCCGGTCACTCGCCGATGCCTGGGCCCTCGGCCGCCGAGCGGACGCCGTCCTTCTCACGGAGAGCGTCTAAGTCCTCTTGACACGAGGAAGGACACAGACGACAGCATGCACCGCGTCGCTGAGCTCATTAAAGCTCCGAGCCATCGGATCTCTCGTGGGGGAGCTTCACGGAAGCCTCTAGATCCATGTCAGGTTAAGAGAGATGCTCAGTCGACGGATCGTTGAGACACACGCTCCGTTCCGGTCCCTGGGGACGACGCGACGGAACGGCCCTGTGACACGCTGAGCGCGGAGCTTCGAAAGACGGTGTGGATGGCAGGGGCGGGCGCTCGGCCGCCGTCGGTGTGTTTGTGCGGGGGGAGGAGCTGTGCTGTGCTGGCCGGGCACGACCTGCCCGGGGACGGCTGCACCAGGCGCCACCGGCCACGTCAGGTCCAGCGACCACCTGCCCGGTGACGCGGGGGCGCCCCTTGGGTGTGTCCTGCGATTCATTCCTGGGACAGCGCTGGGAAGCCACGGAGCCCGTGGGCTCCACCCATCGTCACCCGTCTCTGATTGCGTGCCTGGGAGGGTCCCCGGGGGGGGGGTCAAGGCCCCTTTACCCCAGCCCAGCACCCACTCTCCAGGTAAGAAGCGTGTCTATGTCTGCGCCTCAGAAAGACAGGCCATCGGACGCTGCCCACGCAATTAATCCCTCCAATCCATCACCCCGCACTCAGTATCGGAAAAGAGACAGCAGGCTGAGAGCTGTCGTCTCTCCAGCTGGCTCCTCCAGACCTAGGGACACCGCGCGGCCGAATTCGGCGAGGAAGGAGGGAGAGTCAGCAGCCGGGGCAGACACATGCCCGGCGGCCGGACGCTGTGTGTGTCCCTGCCGCGTCTCTTCTCACGCCCTGGAATGGCTCGCTCGCCGCACGGACAGCCCCGTGCGCTCCGCTGCCGTCCTACTCACTGCTAAATTATCATCTTTAATGCTAACAGCACTTGGCAGCTATGCAACATCTTCTTCCAAAAAAGCTCCAAAATTTCCTCCATGCACTTATTAATTCAACTCTGCGGAAGGCCACACAGCGCAGGGAGGGATGGCCGGGCCCGCACCACACCCGAGAGGTATAAACGGGTGGGAACGAGCCGGCGTCACCCAGTCCGTCATCCAAGGCCGGCGGGAGGAACATGCCCGAGTGACGCGTGGCGAGCTGGGTCCGCAGAGCTCCTGCCTCCTTGGTCTCTGGAGCAGGACGTGGGGGGAGGCCGGCTTCCGTCCCTTGGTGGCCGAACCACGACGCGCCGCTCGCAGACACACAGGCAAAAAAGACGCTGGCCTCAGCAATGCAGCCACCTGAGGTCAAGCTAGGGGTCGCGGAAATATCTGGAAAACTGTTTTGTGCCTCCATGTCGTCTGGCCTAAAACAGAACCATCTTGAGGAGCACAGAAGGACCCTGAGCTGGAGGGAAGAGCCGAAGGGGCCACAGAAGGACGGGAAAGAAAGGCCACCATGGTCCCCCGCTGGTGGCCGCGGCTCCACCCCCTTCACAGACACGTGCCCAGGGACAGCGCACACACGGCCGCGGGGACTGCGCGTTTTCTGTGGGCCCCGTTCATCGCCGTGACCCTGCACCCTCGGGTGGGGCGAGACAGACGGGACACGTTTAAGAAACACGTTGGAATGAATGAATGAATGAATGAATGAGTGAGTGAGTGAGTGAGTGAGGGACCAGAGGCCAGCAGTCCGCGACGGGCCCCCCTGCGGATTCCGTGCCCGAAGCACCGCGCGTCTGCGCCTTCGTCCGACATAACCGCGTGTCAGACCAACAAGCAGGGGGTGGTGCCCGGCGGTCACAGGCGCGTGGGGGTCGGACCACCGTGTCCGCCCTCCGATGCGAGGAGAGCGCCCCCCGCTGGCCCGGGCACCCGCGGGCTCGGGGCGTCTCCAGAGAGTTACGCAGGAAGCGACGGGAGAGGCGTGTTCGGCAAATGTCACTTAAAACGTCACGTGTCAGGAGAGCCTGTCACTCTAACTGCCGTTTGTTAAACGGGATCGCTCTGGGGTGACACAAGGTATTTATTTACCTGTTGAATTCTGGGGGACCGACTTCATCCTATTTGGGTCTGCAGAGGCCTCCCCTCCGACCCTGACCGGCCGGTGATGTTAGGGACAGACTCGGGCCTGGCACAGGCTTTGCGGGAACCCTGCCACGCTTTGCTCTGTGTCCCCGTAGGCCCCGCTCTGGAAGCGCGCAGGAGGGACGTTAAGGCAGGCCCGTGTTCTGGGCACAGCACGGGCCACCGCGCGCTGTGAAACCCCATGTCCCCCCTCCACACACGCACCAGGGAGGGGGCCCGGGTGAGCTCACTGCAGGTCGTAAGCTCCGTGGGGTGGGTGGGGTAGATGCCTCTAGCTTTCAAGCAGCTGAGAAGTGAAGAGTGATATTTAAAATCTGCGGCCTGTGGCAAAGTTCTTCCAAATGACGGTCTCCTTGGCGGCATGCCTCCCAGAGGCTCCTGTCCAGGGGGCGGGGTGTCTCCTGGGGACCCCGGTGACACCCACACGCAGCCCTCGGCCTACGACGTGGCAGAGGAGGAGGAAAGGAAAGGGCCGTGAGCATCCCGAACCCGGCACCGACTAAACGTGGGTGCGCGTCCCTGAACGTGGACTCCTGGGACGCGGCCGGCCCTCCCCCCGTCCCCGGGGGCTGCTGGGACAAAGGGACGGTGGCGCGTGGCACATGGGGGGGGCAGAGGCACGGGAGGCGGGGAGGATCGAGACGGCGCGCTGGCCGCCTCCGCAAACAGCTACACGAGCTCACGGACATCGTCTGCCAACACCCTCCCCAGTAACGCGACGCCCACGTGTGACCCCGGAAACGCTCACGAGAATAAGGCGGCCCCCCCGACCCCGGTGCCGTGGGGCCACTGACCCCACCGAGGACAGTGACGCTTGACGCTGGCACAGCGGAACCACGGGCCCACGGCGGCCCTTTGTCCTGGGGTCACTTCATCTTCCCTGCAGTAGCTGTGCGGCCGAGGGCAGCTGGGTCGGAGCGGCCGGCACCCCCGCCCGGCTCCGTCACCCACACGGCTTTCCTCGGAGCACGCGCCATGCCTCTGCACCCCCAGAACACACGCCGGCTCCCCTGCTGCCTTATTCCCATTTTTGCTTGTTTGTTTTTGCGGGGCCCTCGACCTTCTGTCTCTTGATATAGGGCTTCCTTCTGGCGAGCCTTAAATCTGTCTGCTCCAGACTGCCACCTGCCACCTGCCCTGCCTGGCACCTTCAGCCCCTCTCAGTCCTGTCACAGCCTCGGAACCCGCAGCCCTGCGTTTGACATCTCACCGTAGAAACACGGCGACGCGCGACGTGGCCCTCTCCGGAGTAACTCATCCCGGCCCCTCCTGGGAAAAGCAGGGACGTGTCGGGCGGGTGTGCGGGACTCCGGGGCCCACTATGTGACACAGGCGGGGACAGGAAGCCACTCACGGAGCAGGAGACAGCGGCCGCGTCCCAGCCACACCGGCACCTCCGTAACTACCCGCTCAGGCAGCCTGTCACCCCGCGGGCCCCACTCAGTGACACTCAGCTGAACGTCTCGTGTTGCCAGACACACCGGTTTAAGCCCCAAAGCAGCGGGAGCCAATGGGGACGCCAGAATCAGGGCTGGAGAGACGCAAATCCCCGACCACACCCGCCACCCCCTTCCACGCCGTGCACGGAAAGAAACAGTCCGTGAGCACCATCGTGCTCGGCCACGGACAGGTGCACGGCCACGGACAGGTGCACGGCCACGGACAGGTGCTCGGCCACGGACAGGTGCACGGCCACGGACAGGGTACACGGCCACGGACAGGTGCATGGCCACAGACAGGTACACGGCCACGGACAGGTGCACGGCCACGAAACAGAACCACTTCACGTTGCTGATTCCACGTACAGCTGCCCCAAGAGCCAGGATTCCTACCCAGTCCGACGAGGTCTGGAAGATTAATTTCATGTTCTGTATGGATCACATCAAGCACAGCCTACGCGTTCAAGAAGGAACCAAATTAACCTTCGAACTCGGGGCTCGTCAGCCACTTTTACAGAGCTCCCCGAATGGTACAATTTGAGAGAAAAATTAATATTCTAACTTCCGTTTAGAAGCGGTCCTCATACCACCCCACGCTGGAGTCCCATGCACGCCACGGCTGGCATCAAACGGCCACTTATCACACGTCCTGGAGACACGCGACGTGCAAACTATGGATAAACGTCGCCAACGGTTAAGTAGAATATCAGCCTGTGGTTACCGTGAGCCTTTCTGCTCTCCAGCCTCTGTGTATTTTCATTTCGTGTCCTGGGGGGCGGGGGGGGGAGATAAACAAAAATAAACAAACCCCCGCCCACCTCGTATTCAAACAGCAACTCTGAAGTTTAGTGAGCTCCTTCCCGGGCCCGCGGTGAGGACGCTCGGACGGCACTTACTCAGGAGAACCGGGTTCGAGCACCTCCAGGAGCTCCGCCGTCATCGGGGGAGGGTTTAGTGACAACGTCGTCCTTTGTCGTTTTAAACTCAGAGTCTCCTCTCGTGACAGACAGACAGCCCTGAGATTACGAGAAAGGTGCCATAAAGGTAGTTTTTTCCATGAATTTTTTTTTTAATTTTCACTTGAATCTCATGGAGTTTCTCGCTTGATTATCTCATCAGGCATCTATTTCTTAATAAAATCACGCATGGCTTTTCTTGTCCACACTGCTGCAACAAGGCTCTCGTTTCCCAGGGAAAGATAAAAAAAAAAAAAAAAAAAACCCTTTGGCACACTTTTCCCTTTTAAAAACGCAGCTCCTTCCTACCCTGTTACGTCGATGTGGGCGGAGTGTGATCTGTGGAAAACGTTTGTGCTTTCCCTGTGAGTTGTTAGCTTGACACACTCGATGGATCCCGCTTCGTCCGCTCACTTTAAAACACAAATGGTGTTCTCACTTTGAAAAGCAACCCGGGCAATGTGTATGCATACACACACGCTCACGCACACACCAGGGCCACCCGCTCACACTCGCCCAGGACTCGGGAAACGTGGCACACCATGGGACAGTGGGGGGCACGTCACTGCTGCCTCAAAGACCCCTCAGAGGAGAGGGGCGAGCGGACGGGTGATGCAGAGGAGCAGAGTCTCAGTGCAGGGGGGCGGGGGGCTGGGGGACTGGGGACAGGGTGACAGGGTGGAGGGAGACGTGGGGAGGCGGGCGAGGAACCGGAGAAGAGACGAACAATCCCAGCGACACGCCGCTTCTGACGACACGGGCCCACGCGTCACGCGGCCCCTGCGGAGGCACAGGGGACGCCAGGAGCGGGCGCGCGCCAGCACGGGGCTCACGCGGGCACAGCGCCTCCTGCCCTGGAGAGTGTCTCAGAACCGCCCCTCACATATCGGGGGGAAACCGAGGCAGAGCGGTGACACGGTGACACGGTGACGCGGCTTGCCGGTGCGTGCACGGCGGCCGAAGCGAGACGGACGAAGCCACCCGTCCACCGTCCCCGGCGATAACGGGCCGAGGGGACTTGGGACCATGCACAGCCCAGGCTCCCGAACAGTAAAACCGTCCGGTGTGTTAGGGTCACTGAATTCTTTATTTTTTTTCCCCTTTTTCATCCCACCGAACTCACACGTGCACTTGCTGTGGACACAGCTCACAGAGCTCCGCCCCTCGCCTTCCCCGAGCGGCCCCCACGTGCCCCGGGCGAGCCGGGGCGGCCTGCGTGTGCCGTGGCGAGGTGCCGGCCCTCGGCACAGGCCGCCGGCTCTACGCCCGCTGACGGGCCCCTTGTCACCGGGTCCTTCCCCCTGCATTGAACCCCAGCACGTCCTGGACCCCGAGGGGCACTCGGCGCCACAGAGAACCCGTCTACACTCCCGCCGGGTGAGTAGACTCGTGCGGACACGCGGCGTCTGTGCACACACAACGCACGAGGGCTGCTTTACGATCTTCCATCACCCCTCTGGTTCATCTCGGAGACCAACCACATCGCCATGGCTTTGAAAAAAGCGCCCCTCCCTCGGTGGACGTCACACCCACCTCCGGCTT
The DNA here is from genome assembly GCA_004027375.1 of Macroglossus sobrinus. Taxonomy (NCBI): domain Eukaryota; kingdom Metazoa; phylum Chordata; class Mammalia; order Chiroptera; family Pteropodidae; genus Macroglossus; species Macroglossus sobrinus. The sequence goes on along the minus strand of PVKZ01007045.1, from coordinate 16,971 downwards.
CCTCACGTGTCAGCTCACCAGACCCTCACACTCACCCCTGACACGTCCACCCCGCTCTACAGCGATCGAGCACCGCTGGTCAGATGGTGTCTCAACTCTTGCAGAAAAAAAGAAAAAATTCTAAAGAAATGGGACCGCACGAGACATCTTGAAACTATCACCTCGTGGGGCTCTGCAGCGACCGGAAAAGGCTTCCCCTCCCGTGGGTGGAACTTTCTAGACGTCTGACTGGAGGGCAAGCGAACGAGCGACGTCGGGAAAACACTTCTCTGTAGAGGCACACGTTCCTGCCTCTACAAAGAAAAAAGCGAAAGGGATCCAGGACTCAGAGAGAAAACCGGGAATGCAAAAGGAAAGGGCACGCGTGAAGGAAACAGCCGTGGACGCGTCGGATCTCAGCCCCCTGCCTCTGCTCTGGGCGTCGCTCGAAACGCGACCCCATCTTTGTGGGACCATAGACACTCGTGACCATAATTCACTGTGCGCCCGAGGCTCCCTCGGGGCCCCCCTCAGTTTGGGGGGAGCGTGACCACGGACGCCGCTGGCCCTTATTTCCGATTTCAGTGTTCTGGACCCTTTCACACGCTTCTCTCCTCAAGGACAGCCCAGCGGCCACCTGCTGTCCAGCGGGGCCCGGGCCATCCTCCTCTGCTCGCTCTCACCGGTGTGTGCCCGGGTCCCCTCCAGGCCCGCGGCCCTGAGGGTGCCACGCTCAGGGACCTCTCGCTGCCCCCCGAGAGCTCCCCTCGGCCAAGCCTGAGAGCACACACACACTCCACTCCTCACCGCCTGCGCCCCTGCTCCGCTCTGAGACCATCCAGGGACCCCGTCCGTCCACCCTGGACACGACAACAGCTTCCGGCTGCACAGTGTCCGGCTCGGGGGGTGAGGGGGACACCCGGAGTCGCCTTTCCAGGCGGGAATGATGCCGGCTTCTCTATCCCAGCTCCGGCCACGGGCTCACGCTCTTCCAACTCCGTCACTGCCACTCTGATCTTAGGACAGCTCAGCATCCTAGCTCCCACCCCGAGGAGAAGCGGCGTTTCCACGTAGCTGAGGGGACAGGGGCCCAGCGCTCCCCGTGTCCCCTCTGCAGCGACAACGATCTTTAATTTCACGAAGCCATTGATCATCGCAAAGTCAGCGCGCCGACGTCGTTAACGACATTCATTTCCAATATCATTCCCTGCTCAATCCGTCTTTCGGGGGGAAAACGAATATTAATTGGACAGACAGACCGCAGTTGGGAGACCCACGGAAGGTGAACCCGATTGGAAACGGTGCGTGTTGCTTGTTCAAACTCACGACACTCCCTGCAAAGTGGAGCCTTCAGAAGCAAAACAACCTCCTAACTAAACACACACTCCTTTTCTTTCCCCCAAAAGCCCTGCCCTAGAAGCAAAAGGGCAACTGAGGAGCCCACACGCAGAAGCCCTGATGCCCCCCACCCCCATCCCCTATTCCCCGCCCCCCCCCGCGCAAAGTCCCCAGCAGCGGGCGACGGGAAAACGGGGCCAACTCTGCCGCCTCCGCGTCCCTGTCCCCGTGGCCCCCGCGCGCAGCGTCTCCGATAAACTCCGGGCGACCCCAGCACGCGTCTCCCACACGCAGGCGCCCGCGCACTGCGACCCCCCGCAGGGCCACCCCCCGCGGTCACTTACGTGTCCCTCGCAGTGGCCAGAGAGGGGGCGAGGTAAAGGGGCGCTCGGGGCGCCCCGGGACCGCGCCCAGCGCGCGCGCCCCGCGCCCCGCTCCCCGCTCCCCGCTCCCCGCTCAGACAAAGCCACTCATCCTCGCGCCCCTGACCAGCACTCCGAAGGGTCCCCGCTTCCCTGGATGAGCCCCGCTATGAAAAGTGACCCGCCAGCGACAGTAACCGAGATGGGGGGTCCTGTCCGGGCAGCGGGGACTCGGGGAAGCGCCGCGCGCCCCGGGCTGTGGGACCCGGCGGGGCCCGTGGTCCTTACCGGCCGGAAAGTGGGGCGCCCCGGCTGCGGCTCGCGCCCTGCTCCGCGCAGCCACTGGGGTGCGGCTCTCGGCGGCGCCCGCTCCCCGCGCGCACGGATCACGCGCGCACAGCTGCTCCGTGCGCTCGCGCGGGCGGCCGGGAGGCAATGAGAGCGGGTCCCCGGCTGGGGCTGGCGCCTGGGCTGCTCCCCGGGCGCCCCGCCAGCGTGCGTCCGGGCCCCGCGGGTGCCCGCGCTCCCCTGGGGCTGCACTGACTGCGCGCGGCGCCCGGGGCGCCCCGGAGCCTCGCGCCGCCGCCTCTGCCGCGCGCTCCCTCCGCGCGGATGGGGACCCAGCCCTTGGAACCCGCCCCAGCCGCGAGGCTGTGCAGGGGTCAGGGAGGGGGAGGGCCAGGCACCCTCCTGATGGGTGGGGGGTCTGTGCAATCCTTCCACCCCACACCGGACAGCGCGGGCCGCCCGGAGCCTGGTGCACGCGAGCGTGGAGCACCCAGCGCCTGCAGGCTGGGGTCCCGGGGTCCCAGGGAGGTGAGGGCTGCAGAGTCGTCCTCACCGCCCCCTCCCCCAGGCCTGACCCCACGTGCAGGTGCGTGGTCTCTGCAGGTGTGGACCCTGGGGACACCCGCTGGAGTAAAGCTGGGCTCTGCGGGGGCATCTCATGTCCCCAGAGACATGCTTCTTCCCCAGAGCCCCGGCGGGCGTGCGACGCAGAGGCTGTGACAGGGACGCCGGGACACGGAGGCTGCGACAGGGACGCCGGGACACGAAGAGCTCCAGAAGGAGAGCGCGTGTGCCATCTCCTCTCCTGCACAGCTGGGAGTGGGGCGCACCCGGGAGCAGCACAGGGGGAGCGTGTGGACCCCCCCACCGCCCGGTGTGGCAAGGCTGCGGTGAGCGTGTGAACGGGGACGTTGTAAACAGAAGGCGTGTTCTGCACGTCGCCGACACGGTGCCACGCGAGGCCCAGACGTGCGACCCGCGGGCCCTGCAAACATCTGTTTCCGTAAATCGTACCCGAGTTAGGCAAGTCTGGGTTAGGGACTTAACGGCTTCCATTTCCAAGGAAGTGGACTCAGCTCCTGTGTCACCGGCGCCCTGGGATGCCGGGATGTCCCAGTGCACACAGAGCAGATGGCCGCTAACGAGCTCCAGGGGGAGGGGGAGGGGAGCGGGGACTCAGGCAGCCGGAAAACCTGAGGTCTAATCCTGGGCCCCAGGGAACACCAGGCGACCTCCGGTTTGTCCCTCCGCCCTCCGGGGCCCAGTGCAGCCACCGACCAGAACAACGGAAACGAAATGAAGGGGTGCCTCCCTTCGCCTGCCCCCAGCGTGGGGGTCTTTGTTACCTTGGGGGGTAACCACGAGAGACCAGCCGGCCGCTAAGCAGCTATTCTAGGGACCCAGCTTTAGCCTGTCCTGCCCGGTGTCCTCGCCATCTGGATGAAGACACGCAGGTCCCCTCGGAAAGCTCCATCCCCACGGTGCCAGGCCCCGGGGCCCTCCGACGCGTGGGCGCGTCTGCGTGTGTGTCAATGGCCCGTCCTGTCCCATCCCACCTCCTCACCGTCCCACTGCGCGCCTGCAGGAAAGTGTGGCTTCCCCGCTACACCCCCAGTCACACCATCTTTTCTGGAAACGCGCGTCGTCGGGGTCGAGGCGACCCAGACTACCTCGGCTCAGGGTCTGGCCCGGGTCTGAGGAACGAAAGGACACTGGGTCGACACCAGCAAAGTCGCTCAGCTCACCCCGAGGACTTACGGACTGGTGGCCTCGGGCCTCTGTGTGGCCACGAGCCACATACGAGGCCTCGAGGGGATGAATTATCAATACTTAGCAGCATCGGTGCCCAAGGGGGGAGGCACGAGGCGGTGGTACTAAAGCTTGAACGACGTGTTGACGGAACTTCTGTGCAGTTTTGTGCTGGCTCGACATGTGTTTTTCCAGTATTTCCAGCGCAGTTTCTACAAGGTGACCTGTTTCTGTGTTGCTCTGGGTGTGGCTGCGGCTGGGCGTGCGCCTTGTGCGCGATGTGGCGTCTGTTATCTTTATCTGGCTCCTTGTTATCCGGACGTTCGCACAGGTACGTCCCGCAGCGCAGGTGAGGCGCGGACACAAAATCGGGCGGATTAAATTGCAGCTGTGGCCCCTCCATTATATTAGTGAACATATCGCCAGAGCAGATGAAAAGAAGAGCAAATTAAAATACGAATGCAGGTGTACTCGGCCCTATGGTGGGAATAAACAGTGTAATTGGTTTCCAGTCACTTGCGTCCCCCTCTGCCTGGTGATCGCTTGGATCCACCTCTGACGACGTCACGTGACAGCCGCTCCAACGTCACGCGATGCCCACGCGTGTCTAACGGTGGGTACTCAGCGCCAACTAAAAATATCCAACTTCCACCGATTCTCCATCCACGTCTACCCTGGGACGTAGCGCTTCACGTGCGAAGTGCTTCATAACCTAAGCCTACATCTGGAACGTGTCTGCTTTATTTAAATTTTTCTTTTAAGGCCAAAGCCACCATTCATGTGAAAATAAACACAGAACAAAAAATTGAGAAAGGCCGAAATGATTGGTGACCGCACGCGAGAGAAAGAGCTCTCTCTGAGAGACACAAGAACCCGGTAACAGTCACCCCGGAATGCAACTCAGAAGCCAGAATACACGCAAAGGTTGTTTCCGACTTTGTGTGACCATTTGCAGGCTCCTGCCCGTCCTTGGGGCTCCTGAAGTCTGTGCTGCCCCCGCCCCCCCACACACACAGCCTCGTCGAGGCCAAGGAGAGCCTTGGGGAGGGGGCGCCGTGAGCTCCCTGTGACTGTCATCCACGGCTCAGCGAGTTAAATCTAGCTCTGAGCCACAGCAAATCTGAGCGCAAAAATGAAAGTTTCAGGGGCAACGATTCCCCAACTGGCTGAGACTTGATATTTTTTTAACGCTGAGAGCAGAAGGCATCCAAAGTGCACACGACCGCTCACAGCGTCTTCTAGAAAATGCTCGCGTTTCCCATGTCTTGCCTCTCCCCCTAAAATTCAGTCCGAAGCGGAGAGGACTGACATTTCTCCAGCCGAGCACAACATTTCAAAGGGACGGACGGATGCTTCGGATGCCGCCGCCCAGGGCACCCGCTGGAATGACAATCTGAGCAGCTGGACCCGACATTCTCCTCCAGCCAAAAGAGACGGGGTCGGGGATAAAGCCACCCCAGAAGCGAGCCCCAAGAGCCGGTCCACGCTGCAAAAATTATGTTTCTATGACATCACTCGGGCCTCTAAGCTAGCTAAAAAATAATGCAATGCACCTCAATACTCATCTACCGCTAACTGCTCAGAAATTTGGAGTCACCATTAGCCAAAAATGACTATTAGGGTGTGTGTGCGTGTGCCTGGGTGTGTGTGTGTGTGTGTGTGTGTGTGTGTGTGTGTGTGTTCCCAAATGCATCCCCACGTGCAGAGGACAAGGCCTGATCTTGGAACACATGTAAATCAGAGGCCGAGGCAGAGTTGAAAAATCCTTTTTAAGTAGAAAATGTAAAAACAGGTCTTTTCAGGGAAGAGCCTGTGTCCAGAATCACTTCCCTTTATTCTCTTTATCCACGTGACACAGAAACACTGCACATGGCAAAGGCACAGGGAAATCATCAACCTTTAATCCTAGGACTCTAAGCTGTACGCAGACTAGGGGGACAGAGCCACGTAATCCGTGCGTGGATTACGTGATCATGTGCAACTTTAAAGTATATATCCATTCTGACGCTGAAACGTTTGAGTGGGCCATTCTAAAAGCCTGTAACTGGCTTTGCTTTTGCAGGGGTGGTATCACGCATGTATTCTGAGCAGTACACACTGCAGAAGGATGGATGACTTTCGCCCAGAGATCCTCCCTCTTCGGCCACGAGCTCTCGCTACGCTGAGCGTGTAGCATGTTCAGAAACCGACATGCACTCGACATGGACGGTCACTTTAATTTTCGCCAGAGCCCCCCTGATGGGGTGTCTTTACTATTCCCATTCGGTAGATGAAGACGCTCAGACCCGGAGACGTGGAGTACGTACGTCGTCTAAAGCAGGGGGCCCCAACCCAACCCCTGGGCTGTGGACCAGGTGGTACCAGTCTGTGGCCTGTTAGGGACTGGGACGCACAGCAGGAGGTGAGCGGCGGGCAAGCGAGCAAAGCTCCATCTGTATCTGTGCCCACTGCCCGGCACCAGCATCACCGCCTCAGCTCCGCCTCAGGTCCTCAGGCATTAGATGCTCACAGGACCACCGGTCCCAAGTGTCACAAAGCCTGGGGACCGCTGCTCTAAGGACTTGGAACTAATAGATGGCAGGTTTGGCTTTCTAACTCTATTATGTTGAATGTTTATTTTTCTTTGCTGACGTTTTGTTTGTCTGTTTCCCATCACGTCTTTAAGACAGAAGGGTCCCATGTGTCCAAGGGTCCAGTGGCTCTAAGCTCGTCTTCCTAAAACAGGTCTGGTATAAACTCTAACAAATTTTAAACCTTAAAATGGTTGGCCGGCGCTGATCTTAAAGAAGATGAAATACAATAACTGTGAAGAAGCTTAGAGAGCACTCAGCGTCAGCCTGATCATTTGGATTTCCCTCTGCCCAAACTTTTCCTAGAAAAAATTTCGAACTTACAGAAAAGGCAAAAAGAACAGTATAATGAATACCCATGTGTTTTTGGGGCTACAGCTAATTTAAACATTTTGAGGTTTGCTTTATGTCTTCATGCCCTCTCCCCCTCCTCTTCCCTCCTTCCTTGTCTCTCTCTGTGATCTGGTTCTTCCAAATCACCTGAGAGTAATAAGTGAAACATGGTGAAACCTTATCCTTAAACAATTCTCCTAAGAATTCACCGACAGTTGTTTGGTTTGGTTCTGTTTTCAGCTTTACAGCAGGATGACTGGCAAATAAAACTCTAAAATATTTAAAGTGTACGATAGGATGAGTCACCAAAAAAATGCTTTTCTCAAGAACGATGCATTTTGCCCCGTATAACCGCAGTGCAATTAACCGGTCCAAGAAACCTAGCGCTAATGAACTCTCATTTCTTGCGTTTCCAGTAATACTATATTCTCGGTGCGTTGCTTTCGGAGGTGGCGATTGCCAGCGTGTCCTGTCACTTATGGAAAGTATTAAGTTTGCTCACTCGACTTCTCTGTTATAAATATAAGAGCATCGTTTAATATTTGTAAGCAGGAAGCCACCTGAGACCATAAAAAATATCATTTTCTCTGACAGCCTTTTTCCCAGGTCATTTCAGCATCCATTGATAAGCCTCGACTAAATCCATTTTCTCACGATTTGTCCCTCAATATTCCACCCATTTCTTTGCTCACGGGTCCCCACACGGTCGCCCAGGCCTCGCACACAGCACCTGAGCGCTGGTGATGACGCCCGACGCTTGTGCAGTGTCTCAGACACAGAGGGCGGTGACAGCTCCTCCAGCGAGTCACGGACACGTCAAGGTCGGTTCTAAAACACACACCAAGGTAGGAGGGCAAAGATCAAACGAGCCACTTCTCTCCTGAAGGAAGAGGGACAGTGCCAGGATGAACCCGGGTGTCGCTCTTCTTAGCGATGTCTCAAGCCCACCGCTGGGACCGCCCCGCCCCGGCCACACCCACGGAAGCCGAAATCACTGCCCTGCTCGGATGAGGGGCCCTCTCGGCCCCCGAAGGAGGCTTTCCGCGCGGACGGGTCACACGGCTCCTTTCACACTTTTTAAATCGTGCCGTTTATCGATCCCTCAGCCATTCTAGTTTGATGGGGCGCCTTTTTCCAACTGGAAATGAATACAAAATGAAAAGCCCAGGTTAAAATCCATTCTCCACGTGGACGTCGGCGTGCCCTTGCCAAAAGCAGAAATCTAAAGGCACCAGCGTCCCGTTGAAGGTCTCCTCTCGGGGGGTCCCTGTCAGCTCCCGGGTCAGACCCCCCGTGCCACCCACTCACGCACGGCCGCCTTCCAACGGCCGCCCTTGACCACCGACCGCCCTACGCGTCCTACGTCGTCCATCAGCCATAATCTCCCCGCTCCCTTCCTTGGAAATTCCACGCTATTTTCTCCTTCCACGCAGATACGCTCTCCCCTCTGCCTATAACGCTTCCCCAGCCCACACATCTTCAGTCGCAAAACACGTCCAGTCTGTTAGAGGTAGGGCTGACCATCCAAGTTCAAGAGTGAACATTCTGGAAGCAGACAGCCTGGTCGCCTACATTCCCCGCTTCCTGTGTGAGCTCGAACAAGTGACTTGACTTCTCTGGGCCTGATGGTCTAGAAAATGAGGTGAATGACAGTAGCTTTCGTTGTCACACGGCTGTCTACCTACTTACGCCTGCATCTTATCCATCCATCCATCCATCCATCCCACCATGATTGTTTTATGAGGGAGCATTTCTGATCACATCTCTTGGGGTTTTTGAGAATAAACACACCCCATGTCTCGTATCCCCTCTTCCTAAGACGGCTCAGGTTTCCGTATGGGCACACTCACGCACGAAGGGCATGAAACTGTCCGTTGCACTTGTCAGTCAGAGGACCACGGGCAGCAGGTGTGAAAATGTACCACATTCTGGATTTTCCAAATATGAGATAATGGACTAAGTCAGCTGAAGATGAAAACACTGCTGAAATGTATATCATGGGGTATAGATGTTAGATACTCTGGGGCCAGCCCACAGGGATCTGGGGTGACAGGTTAAGGATGTTCCCTGCGATTCGATGGGGATGCGTGTCCGTTAAAGTGTGGAGATTACCGGTGGGAAGAATAGATGCCACGGAACAGTATTAGATGGACGCAGGGAAGCACACAGGAGAGACGGTGCAGACCGCCGGGCCCCGTGCCCGTGGACGGGGAGACCAGGGGGACACGCCCACTCTGGCCCCGTGCGTGCGGACGGAAGGACGGACCACACGCGTCTCGGGGATTTCTTCTGCTCTTCCGTCAGGAGTCCCCGCCCCCCGCTTCAGGTAGGGTGGCGTCTGCTCTGCTCCGACCACGCAGCACCGCGTCTGCCCTTGGGGGAGGTCCCGGGGTCAGCGACATTGTCCAGTGTACAAGGAACTGGTGGGCAAACCAGTTCAATCCGTGAGAGCATGGCCCGCGCACTACCTGTCAACGATCTATGCCGCATCATTCACTCTGTCGGTAGTGATAAGTGACGGATGTGTGTCTCCATTACTCTGGTTGCTAAGTATGCCCCTCCATCGAGTGCAGAAAAAAAAAGGGGCTGGTTCTGACGCCTCCGAACACCCCAAACGGGATTGTCCCGCAATGCGTGAGGTTGTCCAACACAACCTCTGGAGAAATAAAATGAGCTGATTGAAAGCCACCAAGTATGATTCAACGGGAATGGCCTATGCGTACATCAGATGTCATCAAGAATCAGTGGCTTCTCTACAGGTAGAACGTCCAATGCCAACACATCATTGGGTGACGTGAAAAGCTGGATTTGTCCCAGCGATCACACTGGGTTCGCCCTCCTCTGTTGCAGAACTGTAGCTACTATTTCCCAGTAGAAATGGCTTATATCTTCTTAAATCTAACGTCCGTGAGCAAGCCCACACACACACATCGCACTCCTACTGTCATCTGGATGGACAGAAGACAAGTGACAAGCTCTCCGTTTCAGCCACACACCGTGGATCGCTGTCGGCTCCCTGAGTGTGCCATGTCCCGAGGGCTGAGCCCTGGATCCAATGTGAAGCCTATTAAATTGCTTTGAAGGCCGAAGTCTCCTATTTTTAGACAGAGCTATGTAAGAACGCACAGTGTACATCAGTCAAATAAGTAAATATTTTGAGAAATGTATTCGCCCAATAAGCGTTTTTCCTGAGAAGTCAGAAGTGTTCGTGGGTTTCATACAGGTCTCGACACTTGCTTTTTTTGGCATCTGACATCCAGTACAGAAATATAAAACGTACGGATTTGTATTTTAAGAGAGTATTTATTAAAGTCCTAAGGGAAGTTAGAGAAGGGAATGATGATTTCCTACTTGGCACTTTAAAAAATGCTTTCGGGAAGAAGCGATGTTTGAAATGAGAACTTGAAAGATGCATCAATTTTAGACATTCAGAGAGGGCTGTTGAATGTTGATTACGATGTTAAAGTCAAATTACAAATAATCTTCTGGTTTAGCCGTTCTGCAACAGAAGAGACCCTTCACTGGAGAAAAAATATCATCTTTCCATTTTGGACACTGTCTCTGATATCTAGATTCTGTTGAGAATTTAAGGAAACATCTCCCCCCACACAAAAAAAAGTTATCCACAATGACATTTAATAAAAAATCACAGACGTTCAGTTAAGAAGCCATGCTTCACATCAAGGTAACATTATTAATGAGAAACATACTGCATATAAATAGTGTTTTACACTTTTCTAAAACCGTTTGCACTGTTTCAATATAAAGAAGTATTAAAGGCTATTATCATTGCTTCTACTTTGCAAAGAGAAAAATGAGATAAAAATTGAGTGACTCTTCCAATAGGAATTTTTTAGGGAGTTACTGGGATTGTCTGTGTGTATCACAGCACCTCCTTAATCTTCTAGAATTCTCCTCTTAACATCAATCATTTGAAATTTTGTACAAATTGGTTTAACCAAATGTGAGAGGAAAATCAAATAATAGTAAGTTAAACAAAAGAGAAGTTCACTTCTCACTCACAGGGCAAACACCCTAAGTAATCCAAAGCTGATATATCAGTTCCATAGTCATTAATTAAGGACCTAGGCTTCTTCTATCATTTTCCTCCACATTTTGCCATATTACATTCATCTTCGAGATGCCTACTTGGTGCAATGTAGCTACCAGAGCTCCAGCCATCAAGTCTGCATTCCAGGCACTATAAAGAAGGAAACGGAGAGGAGGACCAAAAAGCACGATTACCTCCCTTTGAAGAGACTTCTCAAGAGTGCCCCCAAATATTTCTGCTTACATCTCACTGAACAAAACTTAGATGCACAGCCATATTTGTTGTAATGTGCTGGCAATTATGGATTTTTATCTGGGCATGCTGATGCCCTAAATACTAGTGTTCTGGTATTAAGGAACAAAGAAGGAATGGGTCAGCTAGCGGCTCCTTCCATAATCACTACCCAACACGACATCCTGAAGCAAGATATAACTATAATGGTAAAAGTCGCTGAATGAGGATTCAGAAGATGAAATTTCCAGTCGATGAGGGGACACCGACTAGATCTGAGTGCGCTTTGGGTAAATAAAGGCATCCAGAGGCCAGGGTGCTTGCCAGGCACATTCCAGCTTTGAAGCTTTAGGAGAGCTAAAATTTTCTCTCATCACCCTATGTCCTGAGCAAAGGCATCTTCTGATACCTAAACTCTCCCCACATCTGAGAAGAGCCTCGCTTAGATTCTGCAAGGATATTAGAGAACCTCGTTGATTCAATTATGTTAGAGCAGATATTCCTTAGAATATCTCAAAGAGAGAGAGGGGCAGGGAGAGAGGGAAGGACAGAGAGAACAAGAAGAATTCTTTTGGAAGTTAGATGTGGATAGTAACTTTATCATCTTGGTACAGACAGCAAGTTAGAAACTCTGTATATTATGTTTTTTTTGTTGTTGTTGTTGTTTTTTGGAGCAAGGGATGGAAATTCACAATTACAAGGAAACCATTATGCTGACGATCTAAGAACTTTACGATGCTAACAGTAAAAGGTGCAGCTGTTTGTAAGAACTACCGTTTGTGCGAGTAAAGACAATGTTTAATGCCCCGAGGGTAATCCATGTTTTTATGTTCATTGAATTAAATCTGGGGGATGGTATAACCGTCATCTCCTCTGTGCTCTCTTCCTATAAAACCTGAGAGGTTGAAACGATGACGGAAAATGGCGTTTGAACCATGAATGGCCACCGTGCCTCAGATTTGTTCATTAGGGGAGCGGCATGGGGTCCCGTCTAAGGGCTCTCTGGGACGTCAGCCGAGAGAAGTTTATCTTCCTCATTCTTCTCCTCCACTCACTGCAGTTTCTTCAATGGGAGCGCCCAGAGGGTCGTAAAAAAAAAGGAATTAAATAGAGAACTAAGTAGAGCATTTAATAATGAGCCAAGGAGTTAAGACTTTTCTTTTGAATTATTTCTCCAAAGAGGACAAAATATCTATTAAGGGCGATACGTATCTGAGAAATCAGAGAAGGAAGAGGGAAAGGGATGGCTTCGCTAGAACAATACACCCGAGAACAGCGTCCGCTCCCTCGGCCAGCGGAGGGCACCGGGGAAAAGGGTCGTCCGTTCTCAAGGGGGCACGGCACCCCAGTTCCGCTGCCTCCGGGCTGCTTCTGCGGGTCAGAGCCTGACCCGCTACCCCAAACGGCGGTCTCTGAAACGTGAGACGTGTTTAGAGAAAAGGGATCACAAACGCTGTAAGAAAGCCTAGAATAGAGCGTATAAAATATAAGCAGAGCATACGAGCCAGCTCTTGTGACCAAGTCAGGCAGTGTTTGTGGAAGGCTGGAGGGGAGGAGGAGAGGGAGAGGGGACGTATATAAAAAAGAACAAGATTGAGTCCCATCATTTCCCCAAACAGCTGGACTCGTGTGTGGCTTATCCTGGGCACGGACACCCTCTAGCTCCACAGCCTGGTCAGGCGCGGAGGAGGCCTTCTCCGGGGTGACGGGCCGGGCTGCGTGCTCCCCGCGTGTGGGGGGTCGCAGGTCTGCACGTGCCCGTCCCCCCGTGGACACGGGGGGTTGTCCTCCCTGGGCCCCAGACGACAGGCGGCGGCGGGAACCGAGACACAACGTCTGTGCGTCCGTTCACTGCGGCTGCGGGAAGTGGGGAGCTGCAGCCAGCAGCGGGGACGCGGCCTGCGGGATGGGGGGATGGGAGAGGGGACCGTGGGGGTGGCGGTGGGCGTCCCCTCTCCCCCGGGCCCCTGCCCTCGCCTCCGTCCCAGCAAGCAAAGCTGGGCGGACACTGCTCCCTACCATTTCACTGCTTCCCCGTCCGGCCTGGGCGGGGCCCGAGAATGGCCTTCATCACACAGTGACTTCCCGCAGATTCGAAATCCTGATTCTAGAAGGTTTACGCACGCGATGTCTTTTGCTGAGAAGGCAGAATTCACTTTCAACACGTTTCTCATCCTCTCAAGATGGCGAAAAGCTCTCAAATGATGTGTTAAACTGACCCATTTCAACATCTCTCTCTCTCACACACACACACACACACAACGATGCATGCTAACGTGGACGATATCTCCACATGAAAACCCACCCCAAATCTGCGAGAGCGAGCAGGGCGTGCTGCCAGGGACGGACGTGATGGACACACCGGCAGCGTGGCCCGGCAGAGCCCAGCAAAGACGCACGGCTCAGATCCTGCTGTATTATTCATCGTTCCTTTTGATCTGTGATTCCAGGTCATCCATTATTCAAAGCGGAGCCTACGTCCGACTTAAGTAACATCGCGTTAGTTGCTTTTCGCACTGGGGGGCTGTCATTTCCACTGAAGGGGATGCCAGGGCACCAGTGCACTGAGTCCCCGCCCCGTGCCACCGCACGGGCGCCCCAAGCTCAGAGGCTCTGTGCGTTTTCCCCGCAGAAGTGAACTCAGATGGTCTGAGCTAAGCCTTCGCGTCTAAACAACACAGGCGATCACCAAACTTCCGTCTGAAGGGTAAGTAACGGCAAACTGTGCACTTTCCCTAGTGCCCGAGGAAGCGAATCTGCGTTAGGAATAATGATGGGGAGGTCGGTCGCTTTGCGGGTGGTAAGCGGCAGGGCCCATACGAAGAAGGAAAGGGGGACAAAGGGGACGTGACTGCTAATCTGAGCTGACCCACAGGTGTGCCGAGCCTTCTCTCAATGTGTGGCCTTAGAATTCACTGCGTCATCATTTATCCATTTGTTTTCGTGAACACATACTACTGATACATGTCGCTTGTTTTTGCAAAAGATTCATCTCCTGCCGAATGCCGATATGGTTTCCTTCCCACTCTCTGTATGTGGCAGATCCCACAGCAGATTAAAAGCTGGGAGGGTGGAATAAAAGACAGTTTCTCATATATTTCCTAAAGTTAGAAGGATACAGGAGGAGCGAGATCAATACCGATTGAACGTCTGCCCAAAGGCTTTTCAACTTTCCTGAAGTCACAGAGCCCACTGCACGAGAAACGGGGACACTTCCATCAGAGGCTAACGATTCTTTAAGTGTTTGTGTCTACTGGCGTTATAAATATACACAGATCAACTCACATTTCATTGTAGTCTGAAGGAAATCATCTACGGTAAAGAGTAGCTGGAAATGCTGATATTATCCAACGATAGTAAGTTTGACTGGGGGCTTCTAACAGATAAAGATTCATCTCTAACTCCCCAGGCAACGAATAATTGAGGTATAGTGGATGGATGGATGCATTGATGGATGAATGGATGGATGGATGGATGGATGGATGCTGGATGGATGGATAGATGGATGGATGGATGGATAGATGGATGGATAGATGGATAGATGGATGGATGGATGATGGATAGATGGATGGATGGATAGATGGATGGATGGATGGGTGGATGCATGGATGCATGCATGCATGAATAGATGGATGGATGCATGGATGGATGGATAGATGGATGGATGGATGGATGGATGGATGGATGGATGGATGGATGCATGCATGCATGCATGGATGGATGGATGGATGATGGATGGTGGATGAATGGATAGATGGATAGATGGATAGATGGATGGATGGATGGATAGATGGATGGATGATGGATGGTGGATGAATGGATAGATGGATAGATGGATGGATGAATGGATAGATGGATAGATGGATGGATGGATGGATGGATGGATGGATGGATGAATGGATGGGTGGATGGATGGGTGGATGCATGGATGCATGGATGGATGGATGGATGCATGGATGGATGGATGGATGGACGGACGGACAGACGGATGGATGGATGGAGGGATATAGATGGATGGATGGACGGATGGATGGATGGATAGACAGATGGATACATGGATGGATGGATGGATGGATGCATGGATGCATGGACAGATGGATGGCAGGAAGGAAGGGAAGAGAAGTTAAGCTGACTTACAAAGATTAACTTTCCTACTTGCTACTCTTTTAGGTTAAGTTGAAACGGCCTCCTTCCCGCTGCCCCTCCCCCACCGAGAAGTGGCGCTACTCGTGAAAGTCAGCGCACTGGAATGCAGAGAAGCACGCTTACGAACACGCTGAGGAAGAAACCAGGTTCAGAGATGTCATGCTTATCTGAACTAAAACCACGTTTATGTCGGAAAGTTCACCCGGAGAAACACAGCAGGCGGACCCCCAAGAACGGTGTACCAGCAGAGAGCAGGGGTGTTCCCAATGGTTCTGTGGACCCCTCATCCCATCCTCATTTTCCAACCAGAAGTTGCGCACCAACCAGAGCTTCCTTTTCGATTCGACGAGACACTCGGACACATACGACGACCGTCGGCCCCCGGTGGCCTCAGGCTGCACAGAGGAGCACAGGGAGACGTGAGGACCCCCGCCGGCCAGCAAGCCAGCGGCTTCTCCCCCTGTGACATCCTCGTGGTTCCTGAAGGGCCTGCTGGGAGGACTTCCTCCCCAGGTGACAGCTCAGGTGCGAGGAGACAAAGCCACCGTGGGCCCCTGCCGACCTACAAGCTCCTGTCCCACAGGATCCCGAGTCTCATCTAAGCATCCCCGGGTGTCCCTCCTAGCGTCCCCACAATGGGCTCACTGCACCCCTGCCCCGTGTTCCCGAGTCACCCACACACAGTTCCCCTGGACGCGGAGACAGGTACACGCCGCGTGCCGTTCATACCAAAGGTGGAGCTACCCAGTGACAGACGTGTGTCCACCGGCCCATCAGGTGTGCAGGTCAGCGAGCTACGGCGACAGAAGGTGGAGTCTGAACGTCAGAGGGAAGAGAACGTTGTGAAAATTCGACCCCCAGATGGGAATCTCGGGAGCGGGCGCTTCGACCATCGCCTTCTCCAGGTTAGAAACGCAGAGGTGACGACCCAGCAGCAGCCCTGGCAGCCACCGCCATCACAGGCCATGCGGCTCGGGGCGGAATTCTGGAGATAACATTCCCCCATCCTGCGAACGCGCATTCTGCAGCAAGAAAACTGTGATGCAGACGCGAACCACCCAGAACCACCTGAGGCAGGTCGTTCGGGACAGGCCACGAGTTGCTTGTTGCTCAACAAACAAACAAACAAACAAACAAACAGAAACCACTGTTCGAGCACTAACAGATTTCCACAAGCACGTGACATGTTCAAATCCTGGGCACAAGCGTGCCCTGGGCTCTATCTAGCGTTTTAGCGCCTTGTCCCAGAAACGGGCCGAACCAGAATTTTGAAAGTGTTAACTTGTCGAATGAAATGGAGAGAAGGCTTACAAAGAACTTGTTTCTTTGGGTCAAAAAGACAAAAGGCCAAGGACATAGCAATGGTGGGGAAAATTGAATGTTACTGCCAAACTTTTTTTTTTTTTGGCCAGGAAAAGGAGATCGATGTTCTTTCTGGATATTTTAAAGGCGACAAAACAAATATTCCTGCAACGGTCGGGGCTCAGCCGCCAGAGTAACCAAGAGACGGAGAAGACGAAGGAGCCGGGGGCGAGCGGAGAAGGGACAAGGACGGAGGCGTCGCAGAGAAGGCGGACCCCACGCCGGGAACACACGGCTCGCGTCGGCGTGGGGGCGGACAGACACAGAAGCTCTCGAGAAAGCTGCGATCGGGGTTTTCGCGAGTCAAACGGAACCGTCCAGGAGAACTCAGAACTGGATGAGAAGTGACTTCTCGCGGGGAACTTACTTTTTCATTCGTTACTTTAATGACTTGCTCTGAGCGTGACTTTTATGGCACGTCTACACTCCGCAAGGAGGGTCGGGGGGTGGGCGTCTCACCCCTTGACCTTCAGATCGACCCTGGGCCTCAGACTAAGTGGCGCCGCCTCCAGGGGGGCCTCCAGGGTGCGCACGGCCCCCTGAAACAAACACTCGTCAATCA
>PVKZ01007044.1:0-27159 GCA_004027375.1 Macroglossus sobrinus | reverse complement strand
CACAACTCCTTTCCAACAGTCTCAGAGGCCAGGAGAGATTGCTGCAGCTGTTTACTTGGGCAGGATATCAGATGATTCAGACACCAGCTTCCCATCCCAAGTCTCAATCTTCTTCACAGACATGTTCTAGGAGGAGCTGGTGCTGGTGCAGCTGAAGGAGCCAGAACCCCCACCAGAGCTGAAGCGAGACTGGAAACTTAGAGCATAGTTGAGACCAGAAACCCTCGCACAATTCCTAATAACGTGGAGGAGAGCTCCAAATTTGTATAGAAGGCTTTCTGAAACCTGGAAAAATCAAAACTACTGAAGAATTCTCAAAGACTATCATCAGCTATGTTGAGAAGAGATATTATTAAAGTGACTCAAGACAATGAATACAATTTATTTATGTGAGAAGGGATGTCACCCATTACACATAAGTGATAGACAAGTTGGGAAATACATTGTGTATATCAATACAATTACATTTAAGTGTAAATATGAGCGGTAAATATAAGGTTCTCTTTTTTATGTTTGCTTCTTATGTGCCCTGTAAAATGACAAGCTCTTTCAAGGCCAGTACATAATAATAATCTTTGTCTTACTAAGTAGTTCTTCATACTTTCTCATGGGCTCATCCAATAGTTCTAAGAATGTCTGGACAAAGGTACCTATTAAACAGAATAAAATGTAAAATGCAAACTAGAAAGAGCCAGATGATAGCAGTTGCTATTTTTCTTATTACATTATACCAAGAAATTTATTTTTAAACTCTTATTAAATGAGTATCTGGGTGGGTCAAAGTAGTTGACATAATTTTAATATTCTATATGTGGTTAGGGTGGACATGCAATACTCTTCCTTGGCTACTTTCTGGCTAGAATTGACCATGAGACATAATCTTGATTAATTAGATGTAAGTGGAATTCTGCCAGGTCAGATTTTTTTTCTCTCAGTAAAAACAGAGAGACTATGCTGGCATGCCCATATCCTTCCATTTTCTTGCCTGCAATGTAGACATGATGCTGGAGATGGAATATCCATACTATGATTATGAAGTTAAAACCAGAAGCATGAAAGCAGACAGTCTAACCACTACAGAGTGGGAGGATCTGTTTATTTTCTGATGGTCATTGTACCAACACTAGACTGCAACCTTTGAACCTCCCATTATGTGAGAAAAAACATTGTTTAAGCTACACTTGGTCAAAATTTTATATAACTTGGCTATGTAGTAGTAATAAATTATTAGGAACTCCAACTCTGTATGAAATTTAAAGTAAGTTTTCAGCATTTTTGGTTTGCTTTTCTGCATAATTTTCTGAGTCACTATTGCCAGTGTTACTTGTTCTTAATGAAGACATCAATTATTTAGGTGTCAAGTTTTCTCATGTGTTCTATCCACTACTTTCTCTTATTAATATGTACTCTAAAAATTATGTTATCCTTCACTTAATATTAATATATGTATATATAATATACATTAATACATTTATATTAATTATGCATTATGTATTATATTAATATTATATGATTAATATTAACATTAATATATTAATACATTTCTATTAACATTATATATAATTGCTTTAAAATGTGACCTCAAAGCAAAATATCATGTCTGCATTATATTAGACATGAAAGTTTTGTCAATAGAGAAAGCATTAATTGTAGAGTTTTAGACATAAGCTAGGGATCGGAGAACTTTGGCAGTGGGTGGAAAATCAGTAGGAAAGTCTTTAGTAAGTCATATCACATACAAATTTCTATTCTTAAGACTAGCTCTGAATAAAAAATTTTTGCCTAGTTTAGGTAAATCAGCTACACTAAATTTTTATTTTATGTGCCTCCCTTTGTCATTAATTCTAATTTTTTTCTTGCCATTCTATTGGGTCTCACAATTAAATTTATTTAAAATACTTATTTTCCTTCAATATCCTCTTCCTTCAAATGCTTAGAGAAGTCACTAATTTGCTTAGATATATAACTAGATTCAGAATATCAGTTAAACTCACATGGCTGCAAGTCTGAGTGAAAGAGAAAGAAAATTTGAGTAAAAATGGCCTAACCTGCCATGATGTTTAAGAAGAGTTCCATAAGGCTGTTGGGGAATCATCTAGACAAAGTTGGCTCTCAGAGTTATCTCTCAGGAATAAGACTGCCTTGGTATTTCTATCACACGTATTCACAGCTTTTGAGAAGACTATGAAAAAAACATTTGCTTTAGTGCAAATATAGTAATTTCAGAGCTTATTTAATTATTCTTTCATAATTGGACCTTGACAATATACATTCTCATGGCCACCAAAGTAAGTTCAACATCTAGGAGAACCATTTAGGTTTTTTTTCTTAGAATTTTGAAAAGAAAAAAACAGAAAATGTAAGATAATTAATTACTATAGAGATAAAGAAAAGATAATATACATAATGACAACTAATAGAGAAAAATAAGAATTTTAAGAAAGCAAAAGATCTTTTAAATTACTGCTTTCTTTACAATGCCTTTATTTCATTTTATTCTTTTTATTGTTATCTCTGATTTCATGCAATGCTACTTTTGAGAATATAGGAAAGAGGAATGTCTGAAGTCATGATGATTTACTCTAAACAAAGATGTATTATTCATTCATTAAACAAATATTTATTGTACAATTTCTATGTACTAGGTTTTTCTATATGCTAAGGATATAGCAGTAAACAGAAAAACAGAATAATTTTACTGTGGATCTTATATTCATTAAGGTGATGAAAGAATGACTAGATATTTTATTGGTCATTTATTGGATAGACACATGAATTTCAAAACTTAATTTTCAACAAAATCATCCAGAGGGCATGTTAAAGGACCAGTTACTGGGCCCTATTCCCACAGTTTCTGATTCAATGATTTAGGGTAGGGTCAATTCACACTATTGTAGAGTCCCAGGATATGAAAATAAATAAATGAAATATTTTGTGAACATTATTGCTTCTGACACAGGTGTGAAGAGTAGAGAATGAAGAATAGATTTGAATAATTATTAAACTCTGTAAACCAGGGCAAAAATTCATGGTCAAGCAATTCAGACATCATTAATACCAACTAGAGTAAGGATATGGAGATATATTTTCAGATGAGATCGGGCACATTCAGGGTGGTATGGGTGTACACGAGACATCTTTTCAATGTTCTGAATAACATAATTAGGGAGGCTAGTTAAAGTATTAATTGACATCTGGAACGAGATATCAAAACCTAATGATGAAATTCACTACAAGTCATACATCCCGGCCTTTAAAAACAGAATTATTAAATTTAGGATTAAAACTTCATTCATTTATTAATTCAACAGCTATTTATTTAGTAACTACTATGTATCCAGTATAAGTTCATGTTTAGAATAGAACCATGAATTTTTCCATAAGCATTATTGAGATGTTATTGACATACATTAATATGACATTGATTTTTTTGTTTCTTATTTTAAAATTAAGTTTATTGGAGTAACATTGGTTAATTCAATTATATAATTTTCAGGTGTACATTATAATTTGACATCTACATATTTTATTGTGTGTTTACCATTCCAAATCCAGTTTCTTTCAGCTACCATATATTTGATCTACTTTATGCACTTCATTCTCCTCCTAACCCCTTATATTTGACCCCTTTTACCCCATCTACCACCCCTCTTCTCCCTCATCCCCTACCTCTGGTAATCACTAGTCTATAGTCCATGTCCATGAGTCTCTTGTTTGTTTGTCTTGTTCCCTTGTTGCTTTTAGGTTTATATTCCATATATAAGTGATACCATGTGATTTTCAACTTTTTCTGTCTGGCTTATTTCGCTTAGCATGATTATCTCGAGTTTCGTCAATGTTGCAAATGGCTGTATTTCATCTCTTCTTGTGGCTGAGTTATAGTCCATTATATATATGTACCATAGCTTCTTTAGCCAATCATCTATCGGAGGACACTTCAGTTGCTTCCATGTCCTGGCCACTCTGAATAATGCTGCTATGAATATCGGTGTGCAAATATCTTTTAGAATATGGGTTTTCAAGTCTTTGGGGTAAATATCCAGCAGTGAGATTGCTGGATCATATGCTAGATAAATTCTTAGTTTTTTTAGGAACCTCAATACTGTTTTCTATAGTGGTTGTACCAATTTTCAGTCTCATCAGCAGTGTATGAGGGTTCCTTTTTTTCTGCATCCTCTCCAACATTTATTATTACCTGTACTGTTGAATATAGCTCTTCTAACAGGTGTGAGATGGTATCTTATTGTGGTTTTGATTTGCATTTCTCTAATAGCTAGTGATGTTGAGAATCTTTTCATATAGTTGTTAGCCATTTGTATGTGCTCTAGAGAAATGTTTGTTCAGGTCCTCTGCCCACTTTTTGATTGGATCATTTGGTTTTTGTCGTTGTTGAGTTGTATGAGTTTTTTGTATATTTTGGATATTAGTTCCATATCAAAGGCTTTGTTTGTAAATATATTTTCCCATTTTGTTGGTTTTCTCTTTATCTTGTTGATAATTTCTTTTGCTGATCAGAAGCTTTTTGTTTGATGTAGTCCCATTAATTTATTTTTGCTTTTACTTCCCTTGCTTTTGAGGTTAAATTCCTAAAATTCTCTTTAAGTCAAAGTACCTTGAGTTTAGTTCCTATGATTTCTTCTATGTATTTTATTGTTTCAGGTCTTATATTTAGGTTCTTAATCCATTTGAAGTTAATTTTGATGTGTGGTGATAGACAACAGTCTAGTTGCATTCTTTTGCAGGTGGCTTTCCAGTTTGTCCAGCACCATTTATTGAAGAGGATTTTCTTTCTCCACTGTATGTTTTTTTCTTTTTTGTTAAAAATTATTTGCCCATAGATATATGAGTTTGCTCTTGATTCTGTTCCACTGTTCCGTGTGTCTGTTTTTCTGCCAGTACCATGTTGTTTTTGTTACTGTTGCTTAGTAGTATAATTTGAAGTCAGGCAGAGTGAAGCCTCTGGCCTTGTTCTTTTTTCTCAGAATGACTTTGACAATTTGAGGTCTTTTGTGCCTCCATACAAATCTGATGATTTTTGCTCTATTTCTTTAAAAACTACCAATGGGATTTTGATGGGTATTGCATTTAATCTGTATAATGCTTTAGGTAAAGAAGTCATTTTAACTATGTTGATTCTTCCAATCCAAGAAGATGAAATCTCTTTTTATTTCTTTATATATTCTTTGATTTCTTTTAATAGCATCTTATAGTTTTCATTATGTAGGTTCTTCATGTTTTATTAAATTTATTTCTAGATATTTTATTTTTTTGTTGCTATTGCAAAAGAAATATTTTTCTACTTCTTTTTCTGACACCTTTTCATTAGAATATGAGAACGCTATAATTTTTGAACATTGATTTTGTATCCAGAAACTTTACTGTATTTGCTTATTGCTTCTAGTAGTGTTCTTGTGGAGTCTTGAGGGATTGCTATATAGAGAATTATGTCATTCGCAAATAGTGACAGTTTGACTTCTTTGTTTCCTATTTGGATGCCTTTTATATCTTTCTCTTGTCTGACTGCACTTGCTAGGACCTCCAACGTTATATTGAATAATAGTGACGTTAGTGGACAGCCTTGCCTTGTTCCTGATCTCAGAGGTAAGGTTTTTAGTTTTTCACCAGTAAGTATAATGTTGGCTGAGGAATTGTCATAGAGGGCCTTTATTATGTTAAGGTACTTTTCTTCCATACGGATTTTGTTAAGTGTTTTGATCATAAATGGATGTTGTATCTTGTCAAAAGCTTTTTTTTCTGCATCTATTGATATGATCATATGATTTTTATTTTTTAATTTGTTTGTGTGGTGTATCACATTAATCAATTTGTGTATGTTGAACCATCTCCGTGCGCTTGAGATGAAGTACACTTGATCATGGTGTATAATCTTTTTAATATGTTGCTGTATTCGGTTTGCTAGTATCTTATTTAAAATTTTTGATTCTGTGTTCATGAGAGATATTGGTCTGTAGTTTTTTTTATGTGTGTTATAAAGTAATATTGGCCTCATAAAATGAGTTGGGAAGTATTGCTTTCTTTTTGATTTTTTGGGAGAGTTTGAGGAGAATAAGTATTAAATCTTTTTTGAATGTTTGGTAGACTTCACTGGTGAAGTCATCTGGTCCTGGATTACTTTTGGGTTGGTTTTTGATGATTGTTTCCATTTTTATACTGCTGATCAACCTATTTAGATTGTCCAGATCTTCTTGGTTCAGTCTAGGAAGGTAGCATTTTTCTAGGTACTAGTCCATTTCTTTTGGGTTATTAACTTTGGTGTTATATACTTTTTCATAGTATTCCTGTGTGATTTTTTGTATTTCTGCGATGTCAGTCTTAATTTCCCCTCTTTCATCCTTGATTTGTTTATTTGTGTCTTTTCTCTTTTTTCTTTAGTGAGTCTAGCTAAGAGTTTGTCAATTTTATGAACCTTCTCAAAGAACCAGCTCTTTGTTGCATTTATTTTTTTCTATCTTTTTTTGTTTGTTTGTTTTCAATTTCAATAATTTCTGCTCTAATTTTGATGATTTCTTTCCTTCTGCTGACTTTAGGCTTTGTTTGTTCTTCTTTTTCAAGTTTTTTTTAAGAAGTGTTAGGTTGTTTGTTTGGGCTTGTTCTTGCTTTTGGAGGTAGGCCTGTAATGATATACACTTTCTTCTTATGACCATTTTTGCCATGTCTCAATGGAAAACTGATATGTTGTGCTATCATTATCATTCATTTCTATGTATCTCTTGATCTCTCTTTTAATTTCTTCTCTGATTCAGTTATTCTTCAGTAGCATATTGTTTAATCTCCATGTATTTCTGGTTCTTCTTGATTTCTTTTTGCAGTTGATCTCTAGTTTCAAAGCATGATGATCAGAGAATATGGTGGTTATGATTTCAACCCTCGTATTTGTTTAGTATGTGGTCAATTTTTGAGAATGTTCCATGTGCACTAGAGAATTGAGAGATTTTAAAGTACACATCCAATCTCCTTACTTTTTAACAATTCGTTTAGATTTTCTATTTCATCATGATTCAGTATTGGTAGATTGCTTATTTCTAGAAATTTATCCACTTAATCTAGGCTACTTGATTTTTGGTGTATAATTGTTTATAGTATAATCGCTTATGATCCTTTGTATTTCCTGGGTATCAGTTGTAGTGTCTCCTCTTTTATTTCTGATTTTATTTATTCAAGTCTTCTGGTTTTTTACATATTTAAATTTTTTTCAATTATAACTGGCATACAATATTAAAATTGTTTTAGGTGTATATTATAGCGATCTGATGTTTACATAACTTACCAAGTGATCACCTCAAGAAATCTAGTATATGTTTAACACCATTTATAATTATTACGATATTAATGACTATATTTATTTCTTATGCTGTACTTTACATCCTTATGACTATTTTGTAACTACTGTGTTATACTTCTTAATCTTTTATCCTTTTTACCCCCAGCTCCAAATATCTCCAATCTGGCAACCATCAAACTATTCTCTGTATCTATTAGTCTGTTTTTGTTTCATTTGTTCATTTTTTTCTTTATAGTTACATGTAAATAAAACCACATTGCATTTGTCTTTTTCTGACTGATTTATTCTACTCACCACAGTACACTTTAGATCCATCCATGTTGTTGCTAATGGCGAGATTTTGTTCTATTTTATTGCTGACTAATATTACATTGTATATATGTACTACCTATTCTTTATCCATTTATCCATTAATAGACACACAGGTTGCCTCCATATCTTGTCTGTTGTAAATAATGATGCAATGAATGCATGAATACATACATCTATTCAAAGTACTGTTTTAGATTTGTTTGGATAAATACCCAGAAGTGGAGTTACTGGGTTCTTCTTTGTCATTTAATATAGCCTTTGTTTTAAAGTCTTTTTTGTTTGTTATAAGTGTTGCTACCCCAGTCTTTTGTTGTTATTTTTTTTATTTTCATGAAATATTTTTTTCCACACATTTACTTTTAGTCTCTGTGTGTCTTTCGATCTAAAATGAGTCTCTTGTAGGCAGCATTTGTAAGGGTTTTGTTTTCTTATTTATTCAGCCATCCTGTCTTTTGATCGGAGCATTTACTCCATTTACATTTAAAGTAATTATTGATAGATATGTAGTTATTGCCATTTTATTATTCATATTATTTATTCCTCCTTCTCCTCCTTTTTTTTTCATTTTTTTTCCCCTTGCTTTGGTGTTGATGAACTTCAGATTTCTTGTCTGGGAAATTTCATTCCAATCCTTTCTGGCTTGCAAATTTCTGTTGAGAAATTAGCTAACAGTCTTATGGGCACTCCCATATAGGTAACAAACTGTTTTTATTTTGCAGCTTTTAAAATTCTCTCTTTGTTTTTAAACTTTGACATTTTAATTATGATGTGTCTTGGCTTGGACCTTTTCAACTTCATCTTGTTTGGGACTCTCTGTACTTCCTGGACTTATATGTCAGTTTTGTTTGCCAGATTAGGGAAGTTTTTTGTTATTATTTTCAAATATCTTTTCAATTTTTTTGCTGTCTCTCTTCTCTTTCTGGTTACCCCTATGATGTGAATGTTGGTATGCTTGATGTTGTTCCAGAGGCCTCTTAAACTCTTCTTTTTTTAAAATTATTATTCTTTTGTTGTTGTTGCTGTTTTGATTGGGTGTTATCTGATATTGTATCTTCTATATCACTGATTTGATCCTCTGCTTCATTTAATCTACTGTTGATTCCTTGTAATGTATTCTTTATTTCAGTTATTGTAGCCTTCATTTCTGACTTTTTTTTATGTTTTCCATCTCCATTTTTATATTTTCTATTTATTTGTTGAAGTTCTTACTGAGACCATTGAGTATCCTTAAATGAGTGTTTTGATCTCTGCTTCTGTTCTATTGCTTGTCTTCATTTTTTTTTTTTTCTGGAGCTTTGTTCTGTTCTTTCATTTGAGCCATGTTTCTTTTCTTTCTATTTTGCCTCCCTATGTTTGTTTTATTCTTAAGTAGAGCTGCTAGGTCTCTTGGTATTAGTAGAGTCTCCTTATATGGTAGGTGTTCTGTGAGGCCCAGTAGCATAGTCTCCCTGATCACTTAAGCAAGGTGCTCCAGGTATGTCCCTTCTGTGGGTGGTGTGAGCCCTCCTGTTGTGGTTCAGCCTTGATTATTGTTTGCATGTCAATGGGAGAGACTGACCCTTGGGCTGATTGGTTGTGAGGACTGACCAATGACTATATGGAAGAAGCTGTTTTGCAGGGGTTGACCCTACTGAGCAGGATTCACTCTATCAGGGCGTTGGTGCCTCTCTAGTCTGCCTTTTGTGTGTGTTGTCCTCAGATGTAGCCCTGGGTGGTATTCTGGCTGGGTTCAAAGCCAGCTACAGGCCATGCCAGTTCTGGGGCCTCCAGGGGAGGGCCCTGCCACAGGCCAAGATTAGCCTAAGCCTGTGCCCTGTCTGGGGCCACATGAAAAGATTCATCAAGCAAGCTGTAAATGGCAGCCACCTATGCTGGGCTTGGTGGTGCCTAAAGAGGCCAAGCTGTGAACTGAGGCTGGCTGCCACCAGTGTCAGGCTTGGCGCTGTTCAGCAAGAGTTATGGGGCATGCTGAGTCCAAATGATATTTGTTTGAGTTTTATGAAACTTTAAAAGATTTTAATAAAGTATGGAGCATGAGCCAAGACAGGACATTTGTATGGAAAAAACACTGGAAGCACCTTGGGTGGGCCCACACATTGTGAAGGGCAGGGTCTCAGGGAATTACCAGAGTGGGGTGACCAGTGTTAGCCAGGCTGATGGAGTCTCAGTCATGGCAACTGTCTGTGTCTGCATGCTAGGTGAAAGAGGTATCATCAAAGGATTAATAAATTATGCCTGTACTTCTATATTGGAGCAAGCTGCCCTTCCAATCTTTGCCCTGAAGCCAGACAATTCTGTTATTCTCCATATGTCCTTGGTGCCTTTCAAGCTGCTGCCCCAGTGCTGGAGCTCAGAGTAAGTGAGGTCATCAGCAAGTCTGTGGCATTCCTTAAGAGGAATGTCTGTGACTTCAGCCACCTTCTGTCTCATTCAGCTATAATCTCTGTTGTTTTTTACAGTCAGAAGTTGTGGGGACTTCTTTTCTGGCACTAGAACCCTGGGCTGGGGATCTTGGTGTGGGGCTGGGACTTTACTTCTCTGGGGGACCTCCACAGATGAGATATATCTCCAGATTCTCAACCATCACATGCAGGTATGGAATCAGCCTGTTTCACATCTCTGACCTTCCTATTAGTCTTGAGGTGGCATTTTTTGTATGCCACCAATTGTAGGACTTTTATTCAGCTAGACTTCAGGTAACACTCAATGATAGCTGTTCTGTAGTTTAGTTGTAATTTTGATGTGGGTGTGAGAAGAGGCAAAGGGAACATTTTACCTACTCTGCCATCTTGACTGCTAAAGTCTTAAGTCTTAATTCTTTTTCTTAGACTTGTTAAAATTTGTTAATTTTGTTAATTTTATTTCCCCCAAAAAGTAGCTCTTAGTTTGATTGGTCCTGTTTATTGATTTTCTGGTCTCTGTTTTATTTATTTTTACTCTGATCTTTGTTATTTCCCTGTTCTGCTACCTATGGGCTTAGTTTGTACTTTTATTTCTCTAGTTGTTTGGCTGTAGCTTTTGGTTGTTTATTTGAGATCTTTCTTTATTATTAATGTAGGTATCATCAGTATGTATATTTCTCTTAGAACTGCTTTTGTTACCTCCAATAAGTTTTGATATGCTGTATTTCCATTTTTATTTGTTTCAAGATATTTTAAATTTGCATTTTGATATTTTTCTTTGACATATTGGTTGTTTAGTAGTGTGTTGTTTGATTTCCACATATTTGTGAATTTTTGTTTTCTCCTGTTATTTGTTTCTAGTTTTATACTATTGTGTTCAGAAAAGATGCTCAGTATGATTTAAATCTTATTGCACTTTCTAAGGCTAGTTTTGTAAATTTAACATATTAAAATGTTCTGTGTGTGCTTTAGCAGTATATATTTTCTTCTGCTTTTTCATAGACTGTTCTATATGTATATTTTAGGTTCACATGATCTAAAGTAGAGTTGATGTCTAATGTTTTCTTGGTTAGCTTTCTGTCCATTGTTGAAAGTAGGATGGTGATGTTTCTTACTCTTATTGTATTTTTGTCTACTTGTCTTTTCATATATGTTAGTATTTGCTTAATAAATTTAGGTTCTCCAATGTTGAGTGTATATATTTAGTTACAATTGTTATATCCTCTTCTTTGACCCCTTTGTCATTATATAATAACCTTTGTATCTTGTTATCTTTTTGACTTAAAGTCTGTTTTGTATAATATAAATATAGCTACATCTGCTCTCTTACAGTTGTTATTTGAATAAGATATTTTCTTCTATCTTTTTACTTTGAGCCTATGTGTATTCTTAAAACTAAATTTAATCTCTTCTAGGCAACCTACTGTTGGATTTTGTTTAATCTATTCAGCAATTCTGTATGTTTTGATTGAAGAATTTAACTCATTTATGTTTAAAGTAATTATTGATAGGTAAGGACATACTAATGCAATCTTGCTAATTGATTTATGTTTTTTTTATTGTTTCTTTGTTTCTTTTTTTTTCTTTTTGCTGTTTTCCTTTGTAAATAATTCTCTATAGTGGTATAGTTTGATTCCCTTTTTTTTTTTTTATCTTCTGCTGTATGTTTTTGCTTTGTGGTTATCCTAAAGCTTACATAAAACATCTTATAGATATAACAGTTTATTTTAAGCTAATAATAAGTTTCTTTCAATCTCATACAAAACTCCACCCTTCATTCCTTCTCTTATATTTTTGTTTTTAATGCCACAATTTACCTCTTTTTATACTTTGTATTATTTTGGCTGCAGTATTTTAAATAATTTTATCCTTTAAACTTGTAACCTAGAATTAAATAATTAATATACAACCATATTGCACATTAGAGTGTTCTGAATTAGGTTATATGCTAATTCAGTATGTACCATATTTTATTAGTATGTTCTATATTTCATAAAGTTTTATGTTACTAATTAGTGTCCTTTGATTTCAGCTTGAAGAACTTTCAACATTTCTTGTAAGGCAGGTCTAATGGTGTTTGACATTCATCAACTTTTGTGTTTGGGAAAGTCTTTATCTCTCATTTCTGAAAAATAACTTTATTGGGTATAGAATTTTTGGCTGGTAGTTTTTTGTTTCTTTGTTTGTTTGTTTTCCAACACTTTAAATATATTTTCCTACTCTATCCTGGTCTTCCAGATTTCATCTAAGAAATCTGATGTTAGTCATATAGAGGTTCTTTTTTAAGTGTTACCCCCTCTTGCCGCTTTTAAAATTCTTTCTTTACATTTGATTTCAAACTGTTTTATTATAATGTGTCTTGGAGAAGATTGATTTTGGTTGAAAATTGGAGTGACCTATTGGCTTAATGATTTTGGATGTATAAATCTCCAGATTTGGGGAGTTCCCAGGCATTATTTCTTTAAATAATCTTTCTAACCCTTTCTTTTTCTTTTTTTTTGGGGGGGACTCCAATAATGCATAGGGTTTTTTTCTTTTTTTTTTTTATAGTATCACATAATTCAAATAGACTTTCTTCATACTTTCTTCTTCTTCTTCTTCTTTTTTCTTTTTCTCAGGATGTGTGATTTCAAATGACCGGTTACAATTCACTAATTCTAACTCCTGTTTGATTGAGTCAGCTGTTACAGCTCTCTATTGAATTCTTCGATTTTTGTATTCTTCAACTCTAGAATTTTTTAATAGTTTATATATTTTTATTGAACTTCTCATTTTGTTCATACATTGTTTTCCTAATTTTTAATTGTCTGTCTAATTTCTTATATTTCACTAAATTTTTTTTAAGAAAATTATTCTGAGTAATTTGTCAGAGTTTCTTAATCTCCATTTCTGTAAGATCAATCATTGGAGCTTTAATACTTTCCTTTAATGTTGTCATGTTTTCTTGATTATTCATTATTCTTATGGCCTTTTGTTTGTGTCTGCACATTTGGAGAAGTAAGCATCTCTTACAGTCTTTACAGACTGGCTTTAGCAGGCAAAGCCCTTCACCAGGCAGCCCACCCAGGAATCTGAGTGGGATGTCCTGTGGTGTCTACTAGTGGCATGCAGCTAGAATTCTTGAGTGAACAGGTCTGGTACCTAAATCAACAGGTGGGCAGATCAGCTACTTGGGTACTTGGAGACCAGCCTGGTGCCTGGGTCTTCAGGGTTGGCTTGGAGGCTATGTTCACTGTGGTGAGCCTGGTAATTCAGTCTATGTTGATGGGCCTAGGACCCAAATCTATGTTTATAGACCTGAATCTTGTATCGATAGGGACTAAACAGACATTGAACACTTTTGCAATGACATTTTGTTCTGAATAAGCTGGAGCAGACCTGGGACAGATTGGGATCCCAGTTTCTTGGTAACTGGCCTAGAGGTAATAGCCAGGTGATTCAACCTGGTGCTAAAGTGAACCTGAAACCAGAGATAGTGAATCAACATATAACATAGGGTCTTCAGGGCCATCCTGAAGATTAGGTCTTTGAGGACTATTCTAATGCTGGGGTGTGCCAAGATCTTGGGTCCATTGGAACCAGTCTTAAGGCTGGGTCCATACGAGATGGCCTGGTACTGGGGTGAACTAGAAACCTGGGTTTGTGGGTCTGGAGTCCAATTTTCTATGGTTGACTTGGCCCTGGGGTGAGATGTGGTTGGCTTGGCACTGAGGTGAGATATGATCCTGGGCTGTCGGAGCCAATCTGATGCTGGGGTGTATCAAAAATCTAGGTTTACAGCATTCAACCTGACACTAGGCTTGACTGACAGCCTAGGTTTGTGGGTCCTTCTTGGATCCCTGGATTGTTGGAGTCTTCTAAGAGCCTGAGACAATGGAGTCATTTCAGGTCATGGGCACCACAGCCAGTGCTGGGATGAGAAAGGCTCCTGGGTTGAGAGAAGACTGTTAGGAGCCTGATGCCATGAAAGTTGCCTGGGGCTGCTGGAGCCAGCAAACACAGAAATATGGATTTCTGGGAGCCCACAAGGAGTCACCTAGATCCACAGGAATTGGCCTGGTGCTGGGTAGGCCAGCTCCAGGACACTCACTTTACACCTCTTCTCCCACAGTGAGTATGTCTCTCTCTACATTAGGCTTTCTGAGCTTGGGGGAGGAGTGATGGGGATAATATGATTCTATCTTTCTTATCCTCCTCACTGTATCTTTTTTTTTTTTTTTCTGGGCCTCATTTCAGGTGCTGTAATCTCTCACCTGGAGTCCTTAGCTCTTATGAAGGTATTTTTATATACAGATAGTTGTTTAGATTAATATTTTTGTGGCGAGACAAGCACTAGAAATGCCTTTGCTATCAGTTTGCTGATGTCCTCAAAAAGAGATTTAGTCATATTCCTGTTTGCAAGAATTTTCATTAGTCAAAGGCACTTTAAAAGCTAAAGTTCTATTAGGTCATCTTAAAAGAAATGTAATTGCAGAAACCAAGTTCACGATACTATTGAACTGGAACACATCTGAAAGACTCCTTTTATTTTGAATAATCCTCTGAAAGGACACTGAGTAAAAGAATCTAGAGGTGCAATCAGGATGATGAGAGGTCTGAGAAACATTTCAAAACTGAAATGATTACTGCAAGTTGGGGAGGTTCAGAATTAAAAACAAAACAAACAAAACAAAAACAAAAAGAAAACAGAACCAAAATTTTAAAATGTATAGTTATGACCTGATAACAATTTTCAAATTTTTGAAAGGGTTTCAAGTAGAAGAAATAATTTTTATTGTTTCCTCCAAAGGCTAATATTAGGACAGATAAAAATAATGGGGAGAAAGATTACTGCAAATTGTGAAGATTGCTGCAAATTACTGCTGGATGATAAAGATATGTTTTCTAAGCCTTAAACCATATAACAAGGAATGTGCTGAGTCATCTTTAAAGATAAGATTCTCTTTAGAAAAAGAAAGTGAGTCTCATTTACCTTTGAAGACCCGGGACCCAGGATATATTTTCTCCTCATTAGTATCTATTAAAACTATGATATTCAACTAACCTATGAATTTAAATTTCTGCACAGTTAGAATATATGCATACACTTTTGAGATCCCTCTGCCATTCTCTACTTGCATTGCTTTACAAGGATATTTAAGACAAAGCATCCAGCCATGCTAGGAAATAAATGCATACTGACTTCTCAGGAAAGAGGATTGCTGATATCCCATTCTTGGTAAAGCAAACTGAGCTAAAAACAGCACAAGCTCAGAATGCTTAAAGCAAGACTAGAAGACATTTTATCTCTTAGAGTCCAGTACTCATATATATCTATTATGGAGATTATGGCTCATGAAAGTGTATAAAAATAATTTTCTTTTCCTCTAGTCTTTTGGATATGAAACACAAGCTTAGAAGTTGCTGTATCTAGGCTCAGAAATTGATTCACAGTTGCTTATGCTTTCAGAACATAATCCTCTGAAACAGTTCTAGCATCAGTTTTTGCTATTGTGAGCTGTCTATTATTTGGTTTTCTGTCAACCAGACAAGATGTCAACTCATGTTTCCTTGCTTCAAATTGCTGCATATTATCTATCCCCTGGTGAACTTCTTTTCCACATGTTCATATTTAAGTAGAAATAGAGGTGGATACATAAAATTGAATGCCTGAATTGTTTTTAAAAGGCCACTTCAGAATATTTTAAAAAGTATTTTAGTGTGTCAAATGTGAACTGACACTCAGTATTTTGCTCAGAGCAAGATGAAAAATCTTTATTTCAGAATATGAACTTTTTATATGACTTAGTAACTAACAATTCAAAAAGATAAAACTGACTGTTTTGTAATAAATGTTTTTGGAAACATATTTGAAATCTATTTTTTATTCAACAACCTTGGTTATGCATATCTTGGGCATTATCTTTTATTCACTTGGCAAGCAGAGCTGTAGACAACATTTTTTTTCATTTGACTAGAGTTTCTTTGGTAAAACTTACCTCATTTTATAGTGAAACAGTAGTGTTTTTGAGAAGTAACTCTAAAATGTTTTTAAGCTCCTGTGTTATAATGCTAGAGTTTATCATCAGGGCTTATTATCTGCATATTTTATAAGGATGTTTTTATGTTTAGGATAAATAATTTTACTTTATTTAAATATAGTTTTGAGATTTATTTAAGAATAGTCAATTCTCAATTTCTCAGAGTGATATAGAAAAGCTCAGTTATGAATTAACCATGTGATATATTGAAATATGTAGATTACGTATATACAGTAATTAACACACATTTTTCAAAGTAGATACTAATATTCTGTAGGTTTGTTCAGCTATAACTGAAAAGTGCTGAAATTTCAAGCATAGTTATAACCTTCAGTGTTATATATACAGCAAAATGTATTCATATTCAAAAGAATACAAAAACAATGATGAATGTAACAGAACAAAACAGCTCTAAAAAATGTTATCTATCTATTCTTTTTTTGTTTGATTGTCTTGCACAAAGCTCCTAATAGGGTTTGGTGAGTGAAAAAGTAGGAATGACGAGTGGCATCATTATTACCATGAGACACTGATTTGATTGTACAGTTCTTGTGATGAGGGAGTAGGAAACCAGGAAATAAGATAGCTTCATATGGTAGAAACAAAGAAAATAAATCGATCTAGGAATGAATGGAAATCATGATAGAAAGAATAAAGAGAAAAAATTAAGTTACTCAATATCTATTATGTCTCAATTCCTATGTAGTACTGGATATTTTATAATTATGAACTCATTTAATATCAACACCAACCTTTTAATATAGATAGCATCCTCCCCAATTTGTAATAAAAACAAACAAACAAACAAGTCTCAGAGAGATTAGGGAACTCACCAGAATTATACAGCTAAGTGGAAAATTTGGATTAGTTTTGATGACTATGAGATACTTAAAAACAGAAATGGTAAGAAGGCAACTGAGTATATAGTTAAAAATTAGGGGGAGAGGTAAGGGTTAGTAGAAATTTGGGATGTGAAAGATCATAATTATGTTCTGTGTGTCAATAAAATTACTTAAAACAGGAGTAGAGTTGGAGAGAAAACCACAAACTGGAGTTTCTTAGTTCTAATGATGATTAAAGAATTTTGTATAGGAGTAGTCTTGGCTTGGCCGCATAAAAATTCTTGTTATGAATATATAAAAAATTTTATTTAAAAAATACATCTACCTTCCCTCCACCTCCTTTTCTTGTTATTTGTTATAGAAAGAAGTGAATACCATTACAGCTCAATTTGTGATCGAGAGATGTGAGGGTTAGTGGTAGGCAGAGGACTTCACTGTGAATTTTGATGTCAAACAGTTTTCACTGTGGCATACATAGGAATTAATTATAAATGTGAAATTAAGGAATAAGGAAAAATAAGTGGAAAAATAAAAGTGACACGTAATAGGGTATTATTATCAAGGCATAAATGTGGTTCTCCCCAAAAGACTTATTGGACAAAAGATTTTGGCACATAAATAATGTACATAGTAAGAAAATTTTCTAGTATGTTGTAGGACTTTTGATGTGACAAAGAGAAATCAAGAATAAAATGGCTCTTCTTAGTGTGTATGAGATTCTATTATAGCTATATCTCCCAGCCTGATGTCTCCACTTGGACAAACTCAAAAGTAAGGGAGAAAACAAAGACAAAACTCCATGCCTTGTAAGATAAACTAATTATAGGGCTATCATCTCAAATAAAAAAAAGTGTTTAATATTGTATTTGAAGAGTTAAATTAAGAAAGGTATAAAATAATTATTATCTATCTATATTGCTAGATAAATAGACTTACATTTTCTGAGGTGAGAGTCAGTTTAAAAAAAAAGAAAAAACCTTCTTGGCGACATTAGGTAAAGTTATGGCAGACATTTTTTTATAGACAGGTCTTGGAATGCCTTAATGTGACACATTTAATATAATTATATTTGTCTGTCTAATTTTCTTTGCCCTGTTTATCTTTAAATGTCTGCATCCTTAAGTGTTTCTGTTTTTTCCCCAGGTCTTTTATTCTTTGTCTAGTTCTTGCTGATATTAGCAGTTAACTAATTTTTCCTAAGAAGTTGACAGGTTATTAAAAACAGGAACAGTGAATGAAAAGAATATTGGAGAATCGTGGAATTTTAATATCTCTTCAGAGGGGCATTCAAAACTCATCTCCACTTTAAATATGCATGCTTGAGTCTAAGAACTAAAGACCTTGCAGAAAAAGGAAGGAAGCAACATAACAAATGTATGATGTTGGCTTATATGAAGTAGAATTTGGGAGTATGACCTATATCAACAATTGGTTTCAATGTGATTTAATTTTATTTAACACCATACCCATACTTGAATAATGATATGACTGCTTTACAAAAGAATCCAATATAAGAATATGTAAAATTTAGCAAGCTTGCTGAAGATATGATGAATTGAGTCAGGTAGATTTTGTTATGAATCTCATTTCCACTTTAGCAGGGTGACCTTAAGAAATAAAAAATTTATCTCAGAGTTCCACATTATACAACAAAAAAAATATATACATATACACACACATACATTCACACACACACACACACACACACACACACACACATATATTAGGACTGTTATAGAGATGTAATAATACTAGATTTATAAAGAACTTGATATATAATCTGATCTCTATAGTCAATAAATACAGTTACTAGTTAACTATCTATATATCTATGTTCCGGAATGCATTAATTGCATAAGATAAAACATATAAGCTATTAACTATTTTTTTTAAGTACTGGAGAAGAAGACTGAAGTTGTGTATAAGACTGGTTCATGTTAAGTTTCTATGCCTTGTTTTTATTAAATATAAAATAAAATATAGATGTATTAGACTCTTTAATGTTAAACTAGATCTCTAGGGTCATTTCAGCTCTAAGATGATTTGACCACCTTCTTTTCATTGGGAACTTTCCATGGTTATTCGCCTTTAGCAGTAGAAGTGTTATGACTTCTGGTGGCAAGGACTATTAATAGTAAGTTTCCCTGGAAAAATACCCTGGAAAATATTGTTGAAACTGTCAGAGGAATTCTGTAAGGATTATATTGTGCAGGCTAACCATAATGTAGTGTCACCTTGTACTTTTTTACTTTCTTAATTTCTTTTTTTACTTGTCCATTATACTTCCAAAAGGCATCTCATTTATTCTTTTCTTCCTACTGCTACTGCCCTTTTAAAGTCCTCTCTCACTTAAACTACTCCAATATAATTTGTTTTAGAATTCTGGTATCCATTTTAAGCCTTCTCCAATGTCTGGTGAACATATTGAGTGATTCTCCTAAGCAAGAGTTTTAGTTATTTCTCAAAAATATTGATCCCCTTTAATTGTCTACAAAGTCTAAACTTCTCACTAAGACAATTAAGGCCCCAAACTTTTCAAACAGATCCATGATTCTGGTTTTACTGTTATGTTTATCAACCAACTAGTCTTTGAATGTATCAAAGACTCAATACCCACTTTGATTTTGTTAGTGATGTTCCCTCTATCCAGATTATTCTCTCTCTCCTAATTTCTTTCTGTAAAAATCCTACTTATCTTTTATTTATGGCTAGTTATTTTATGGCTAGATTTTATTTTTCTGTGTATTATAGAATAAGACTCATTCTTTCATTATTATTTGTGGTTGAGTCTCCCAAAAGACTGTTTAAGTTCCCTGAGGTGGAGCCTAAGAATATTATTCATTCATGACCAGCTTCTATGGTTTGGAATTACACAAAAGTCTGAAATTAGTAGCACTAAATTAGTGAAACTTGATGCATTAATTATATTCTGGTTGTCTTGTCATGTGACCAAAGCAAGAGAATGATATTCTTGGTTATCTGCTCTCATTCTCTCATTCATCCCCTATATATCAAATATTTCTTGAGAAAATAAAGCTAGATGCAGAGGGAATGAAATGATAAATTAGTATCAATTCCTGATTTGTTTCCTAGTGTAGTAGGGCTGACATGCAAATATATAAACAGTTAGAATGCAGTCAGAGAAGTTACATAATTAAGAATTGTACCAAGTACATCTGAGGCACAATGGACCACTTTCATTCAAGTTGGGGAGATGAGGGAAGGCAAATGACAAGCAGAGAAGAAGCCTTCTTGTCCTTTTCCTTTTCTTACACATGTAGGTTATAAGAAACAAACCTCATTATCATTCTCATCCACAAAGTATACACTAGAGAAAGCTATAAAGATTTCTTATGGCATTCTATTAATCATAGTACAGTTTTATTCAAGAAATAAACATAATGATGATCATACTTTCAATCTTTGAATGACTTTAACAGTCACATATAGTGATTCTTGCAAGTTTACTTTATAACATTTATTCAGTTTATCAGCATGCCTCTTTCTGGTATTATATTTAAAAAAAAACAAAAAATGGTCTTTTATGTTCTTGCTTTGTAATTTTACACATTATTTTTCTTAAACCATCCTCTTGCTCCTTATTTATTTTTATTATTGTTATTGTTTTCCTTATTTTTTTTCCTTCATACACTTTGTTGTAGTTTCATTTCTAATCCTCCTATACTTATGTCATTTGCCAACAAAAAGTAGAAGAGTGTCCATCTAAAAACCACTCTAAAATTACAGATCATAGAATTCAGAAAAAAATAGCAAGAAGTAGTATGTTATAATGAGGAATGCTGGTGACAATTTTTAATCTACATTATAGAAGGAAAGAGGAAGAAAAGATATAAACAGAAAAGCTTTGAGAGGAGAGCAAGAATAATTTTAAAAGTTTCTGATGCATATTTTAATTTACATCTATTTTCTAAAATTTCTGATTGTAGAAAGTAAATTGACAGTAGAAAGCTAATATCTGTCAATTGATAAAGAACTAGGTTCAGCAATGCAGATTTATTTCACAAGAAAATATTTTTATATTTAAATGTTAGATGAGCAGAGTAATATGATGAGTAGGTTTAAAAGTTTCATTACCTGGTGGGAAACGATAGAAATAATTATTTAAAAAATGGCGAAGGGCAAGTTAATTAGATTGTAGCATGGGAAAAAAAAGGCACAGTCTCTGAGAAAAATGTAAAGTTATAAGTAACACATTATAAACAGTAGTCTGTGGTTTCTTAAACTTGACGTAAATAAGATGATTATGTTAATATCTTCTATTTCAAGAGGCAGAATGAAATGAAAAGTAAACAAAACAATGATAAAATGTGCCTTGCTCTGACATAAGAAGCTAATAGTTCAAATTATATAAATGTCTATGGCAGTAGCAGAGTTCCTTTCCAGAAAAATTCATGGAAGAGGAGGTACAACAATGTCTATTTACTGGAAAAGTCATGGAAAAAGTTTTTTGGATGAAAACATATAGATCATCTATAATTACAAAACTAATCAAATCAAAAGGAAGAAAATGGAGATAAATGGAAAAAAAGAGAACAGAAATGTGCCTGAAAAGAAAAAAAAAAACCTTTAGGGTTTAAGTGAGTAAATGGCAGGAGACTAAAAGAGTATAAAACAAAAAGGAAGTAGCAAAATAAAAAATTATGGAAAAAAATACATGTATCATAATTTTTCTGATTTGTAGTTGATCTCATAGCTGTTTATTTCTGAGGCACAAGTCATGCACCATCAGATGCTGGCTCAGAGTCACCATTGAATAAAGGTCTACTGAATGAGTCTTGATATGCAATTCAATTAGCATTTGGTAAAAATCTAAATATGGAAAGTGTAGGGAGACCTTATAAAATGAAATATCCATGAAAATTCCTTGGGGATTAAAAAAAAGGATTCTGAAAGAATAAACCACTGAAGAACTAATTGTTGTAACTACTAGGGGATGAAAATGGAGGACTTGGGCAAAGGAAGATATCTAATGATTATTAGGTTTGCTTGAATTTTATAGGAATAGGTCATAATGTTAAAATTCTAAGATTAGTAATTATTATTTGAAGCTAAAAATGAACTATACTTTGTTACCTACCTTTTAATGAAGAACTTTGTTAAAGCTACAGGACCAATTAATTGGTAATTAATGAATATATCTCCTATTCTCTCTTTCATAAAAGGCAGAAGAAATTTAAGTATAAGACTAAGTCAGATGGGCTATGAATTTTCTCCATTATTTTTTTAAGATGGTGGGTAGAAAATTTGAAAATTTTATGTTTCTCACCTTTTCCTATTGTATCTCCTTCTCAGTTGTAATTGTATGTTCTCTGTTAAAAATCCTATTCAGTAATTGTTGAACAGCAGATTACCAAGTTCTATCTATTAATAGATATTCTGATTCCATAGCGTGAGGTTGGGCTTGAATATTCACATTTTAAATAAGCATCTTCTAGGACAGGGTTTGGCAAACTTTTTCATTAAAAGACCAGGTATTACGTATTTTAGGCTTGTTTTTTAGAAGGTCTCTATTGTAATTTCTCAAATCAGTGGCTGCAGTGCAAAAACAGCTTTAGACAACACATAAAATGGGTGTATCTGTATTCCAGTAAAAAGTTTTTAACTAAAATAAGTGACTGAGTGGATTTGGCCCATAAGCAGTAGTTTTCCACTCTCATTATAGAAATTTCTCTTCAGATGGCCTTAGATGATGTTTTTGAGGATGTATGTGTGTATATGCGATATTTTAGTTAAGTGCAACTCTCACAGTGTTTTGAGAGTTCCACAGCAGCGAGATGTAAGAAGTGTTTTCTCTTCTTTCACAGGGATAGTTTTAAATCAGAAACTGGAAAACTTAATTATGTGTGTAAAAATTTAATTAAGGGGTTTAGTATCCTAACTAACAGCACTGAGCTATTACCACTGTAGACCGCTTTTTTGATGAAATGTTAATGGTAGCATACCGCATAATAAAATGCCCCCCAAAACATTGATGATAAAATGTCATTGATAGGTGCTGTATGGAGAAATGTTCCAACAATAAAATGTTGTATAACAAGATGTCCTTACAATGATATGGTCAACAAAATATCACCACGACAAATAAATACTCACACACACACATACACATGCACACTAAGAAATGACATGGAAACTTGGCTGTCCAATTAATTTCAGTTTAATTTATATTGATAGAAAGCCTTTTTACTTTTAAAATTAGAGACTGCTAGCACATTTTAATGCCACTTAAAAAAAAATGTCTTCCTGGGACACTGCAGGTGGCCCCTTTATCTCTGTGATTCACACTCTACAGAATGTTACTGAGCAGGTGATACTGGCATCTCTGAGTCAAGAGAGCTAGTTCAATCACCTGCTTCGCGTTCTCTACCTCTTCCACCTCCTTCTCAGCTGGAATAGTAAGTTCTCTGTGAAAGCTTCTGCAAATGATGACAAAGAGAGTTCTCAGGAAAAGCAACCAAGCTTTAATGTGAGTAAAATTGTTCGAAATGTAAAACACATTTGAAAATCTAAATGTGTGCCCCCCAAATCACTTCAATAGAGCCTTTAATGATCTTCAGAACCAGCCTTTTCTTTTTCAGTCAGTAGGAAGATTGTTTTAAATCTGTTTGTGCCTGAAGCACTTTTGATTGTGACAGTCTTCTCATTCATGGGCTAAACACGGTATCCCACTGGAAGTGCCATCCAGGTTCACAGCAATAGAGTATGATATGAAAGTATAAACAGAAGTTAGAACTGCATTTCTCCTCTGAAATAACAAGTAAAAATAAAAAGGGAAATGAAAATAAGACCTACTTCATGTCAGCTGCCTGGTTTGTGGGAATGAAACTTATCACATCAATATGGAGCCCGTTAATTGACTTCTGTTGACAGTATCTTGATCCTTGCTCCTGGCCAGTTGTTAACATTTTTCAGAAGAATTAAAGCAGAGATATTAATGGCAAGCTGAACTGCTTTTTGTGGGTTGGTTAATCACAGATGATTAAATAATATATTGTTTTACAACATAGCTTAGATTTTTTTCTCTTTCAGTTTGGTTCCTGACCAAAAATAAGGGCTACCATACCTAATCTTTGGGCTTCCCAACATATATATATCAAGATTTAAGATTCTTGTAATCTTTTTCTCATAGTAATGAGCTGACTGGATAAAATAATACTGGTTTTCTATATAGCTAGATATACTCCACCCTCATTATAGAACTATTCTCAAAAGCCAAGGATATTGAAAGTTATAAAAGTAATGTCAGCCCTCATGATTAAATCATGAGGCACATAAGTTTTTCGTTTAAATTTGATGTTCTCATGATCTCAATATTTTTCATGCAAATCTTGTTATTTCTGCATCCTTTCACACTCCAGCTTAAATTGCTTGTCAATCGTCGTGCTTTTCTTGAGTGCAGCACTTCTGAGCTTCTCCAATACGATTTTCTACATCTATTTATATCTAGTTCTTTAGTATATTTTTTCTTAAAGAAGACATTGGCATAGCATTTGGAATTACATTTAATAAAGTCTTTTAAATCGAGAGCAATGAGTTTGGAGGCAAAAAGATGAGGCAAAGGGTTGCTTTGGCCAGGAGATAGAAATGAGGAGAAACTATATATATGTTAAGAGAAAAAAAAGCCCTTTTATATTTTAACATATTTTAACGTTATAACTAGGGTGCTTTTACTAGGGTTGATTAGAGCATAGGCAAAGCCACAACCTAGCAAAGAGAAACACCATAAATAAATCATTATAAAGTTAGCTAACAAAAAAGGACATTTGAAAACATCCTTCACAAAATAACCCTTGAAATCTCAAATCTTTCAAGGAATCCCAATTTTTCAGAACCTACAAGCCCTCAATTTTAAGTTTTTTAGCCAAACATATTCTCATTTCTTTTTGGCAAATACTATTTCTGATTTCCATGATATTTCCTAGTACCATCAGCTTTGACCTTAGAATTCAAAGGAGAAAGGACCAGAGACAAATTCAGATAAGTACTCCTTTTATTTCTGAACTTTATTAGACTTGCACTATAGATAGCTACAATTGCACTGGCAAGTTTTAGTTCCCTGTCATCACTCTTTCAACTAGTCCTCCATGATATTTTCTCATATAGGGGAACATATTTCATGTAGCTTGTAAAAATCAGCTATTATGCTTGAACAGGGCTGGAATGTCATTGTATACAAGACATGTAACAATATGTGCTCATGTAGGTGAGGACACTTCTAGTTGATTATACATTTATATGCCACACCACTTTTCCCTTAAAATATTGCCTAAAAAAAAAAAAGTGAATAATCTCATACTGTTTCAGAGATTCCTGATGTTTGTTAATGAACACACTGCAAAAGTTTATTTTCAAATGTGTTCTCAAATGTGTGACCTACTTATTGCTTTTTTTCCATGTATTTTTATATTCCAGAGGATTCTCTAGTGACAGAACATTTTCAATCATTACTTCTCTTTGGTGAATTCAATTACCTCCTGATAGATTCCCTTTCCAAGTCTAAAATTGCATTTAAAAACTCATCTCTTTTCTGAATTTTAATTGATTGTACTTTAAACTTTAGATTCTTTTAATAAATATTTGTTTATAAATTTTTCTATAATTTAAAGGGCTTGCTAACACATTTATGGGCTGAGTGTAATAATTAGCATATAATATGTAATTTGGGGGGAACTTACATTGGTTAAACAAAGATTTTACTAATTCTCAAAGGAAAGCTCCACAACAATTCTTACAAAGTAAAAACTGAGAAGTAATAATATATTTTAAACATATTTTTGCCTACATGATTTCTTTTCCTTTTTCTTTCTTTCTTTCTTTTTTTTTTTATTCATTATTATTTATGCCTACAGCACCTGGTCTTCCCAGGTGGTCTCCCATTCAAGTACTAACCAGGCCCAACCCTGCTTAGGTTCTGAGATCAGACATGAGGCTTGTTCAGGGTGGTATGGCTGTTGCCCACCCTATGTGATTTCTTTAAAGCCACAGTTGAGTACATTGCAAATAGAATTGCCTGTAGTTATCTCTTTCTTACACACAGAATCACATATAGTGGCTCATTTACATCCCTTGAGTTCATAGGAGCCTATCAGCTTTTCAATGGTCATTGTTTAGCAAACTTATTAATTTGGTATAGAACCAAGAGGTGAGAAAGTAAGTAAAACCTCTAAATAATTATGTAAACATGTGCAAATATTGCATTGACTATTATCATGTAGAAAGCACTTTATTTATATTATAACAATCATATTTTTATAATAACGCTAAGAGGTAGGACATTTTGGTCTT
Organism: Macroglossus sobrinus; assembly: GCA_004027375.1. Lineage (NCBI taxonomy): Eukaryota > Metazoa > Chordata > Mammalia > Chiroptera > Pteropodidae > Macroglossus > Macroglossus sobrinus. The sequence goes on along the minus strand of PVKZ01007044.1, from coordinate 974 downwards.
GTTTTTCAAATGATAAATATATATATATATAAATGACCTAAAATTACCTGTTTGAATTTACATAATTAATTACTAGCAGAGTTGGGATTTGAACCTAGATATAGCTTACTCTAAAGCCATATATAATCTTTCTAATGTGATACTCTATCTCTCAAAGTAGATACTTAAACATTTTTTATTATAACACATACATTTTTACCTATAGACAATTTTGGGTCTTCAGTTAGAGTTGCTTCTTTTATATAAAAACAAATCTTATTGCTGCTTAACTGATTTTTTTTTTTTTAGTTCCTAAAATGAGATACTAAATAGAAAGTGAAGAGGAAAGACAATAGTAAATACATATCTGGCAATCTCTCTTACCTTAAGATCACATGGAAGATACATAGTGACATGTAATAAAAATAATGCAATTTTTTTTATACTCTATCACCCTGGAGGATTTAGCACTATTCCAACAATGGCAAAATCCAACTGCAGAAGCCAAAGAGTATAAACTTTAATCTCAACACCTTCTAATCTAAGGTGAGTATAAAACTAATCTTTTAAGTCAAGGTCACAGAATTTCAGTTCTTAGTCTTGTTTTATTTGGCTGGCTAGTGTCTTTAAAAATCAGAATTTGAATGCCTTTACTTTTTCAAATGTTTGTCTTAATCACAGATCTTATCACACACTGCTATTTTACCACAAACCTACTTGAATCACTTTTATCAACTTCTTCACTCAGGAAGATGTTTGAGTTTTCCTCTTATCCTCTTCATGTAATGATAGGCTTCTTCTTCTTCTTCTCCTCCTCCTCCTCCTCCTCCTCCTCCTCCTCCTCCTCCTCTTCTTCTTCTTCTTCTTCTTCTTCTTCTTCTTCTTCTTCTTCTTCTTCTACTTCTTCTTCTTCTTCCTTTTCTCTTTTAAACACTTTACTTTCACCCATGGTTCTTCTGAAGTACTCAATAGGGTTGTGATTAGGGTGAAATAAT
>PVKZ01007043.1:12201-27295 GCA_004027375.1 Macroglossus sobrinus | reverse complement strand
CCGCCCCAAACAGCGTCCGCTGCCCAAACAGGACCACGGCCCCGGTGAGCTGCCTGCCCTCCTGTGGGCACCACGCGACCCCCCACCCCTCTTCACGCTCTCCGCTGGGCCCCGACCCCGAACGGAAGCCCCGGCCACTCTACCTACTCCGCCCCCCGCCAGCCTCCAAACCATGCTCCACGTGACCTCAGAGCTCAATTCCAGGACACGCGCCCCATCACCACCCTCAGCTCAGAACCCGTCAAGGCCAGAGCCCCCCCTCCCCGCAGCCACGTGCTCGGGCCCTCCCTGACAACGCTGGCCAGAGCCCCGTGCTGAGCCACCTCCCGCCCCACGAGCCCCCCATGGCCTCCCCCTGTCCTGACAAGCTCACTGCCACGTCCTGCGAAGCCCCCTGCTCCCTGAGGCGGATCCAGGCCTGGCCCCCGTCCATCCCGACCCCTACCACGTGACCCGCCGTGGACAGAAGGGCTCCCTGAGGGCAGGGCACGCGCAGGTGCAGCGGGGCGCCCAGCAAACAGCACGACACTGACACGCCCGCCAGACAGACGGACGGCTGTGGCACTTACCCGGGGACAGAGAGCGCCGGCTCTCTCCCCCTGTAGGTAAGACTGAGCCCTGTCACTTACATCACCTAAAAGGGACTGAGAGCCAACACAGAGCTGCGGACACGCGAGACCCTAAAAACCCGTCTCTGCTCACGACGCTCCGGGCAGCGATGAGGAAGGGTGCCCCACGGCAGCCGGCCCGGTGCCGGCCCCACCCCCACACGGCCAGAGCGGACCCCCGGCCAGGCCGCCCTGACGCCCCGCACCAGGGCCTGTGCTGGGAGCTCCCTGCCCCACGCCGCCTTCCGAGCCGCCCAGCACGCCAGCTCCGGAGCCGCCCCCCCCGAGAAGCCCGCCTTGACCGCCTGCCCCAGGGCAGCCCCACGCCCTCGCCACCCAGAGCACGCGCCACTCGGCACTGACGAGCCCGCACCTGGCCCCCGGCCTGGCCGTCCCATGAACCATCCCCTACAGGCCCGAGAGGCTGACCTGTGACGGCCACACACACTCAGGGGCTCCTGGCCTTTGCTTTCAAAGCAAGCGCCAGCCCAGGGGCCATCCCAAGTCACTCACGGCCACCTCTGCCACGGAACGCTTGCTCTGCAGAGTCCCCGAGGAGGCTCGGTGGCAGGTGGCTCCTCAGAAAGACAGTGAGGCGTGCCCTGCGCAGGATGGGAAGGCAGCAGCCGGCCCCCTCGGTGCCCCAGCCCGCGACAGAGCCACACGGACTCAGTACACGCCCTGAGCCGCCTGCAGCCTGCGGGGACCCTTGCACCCCACACCCTGCCTGGCGCAGGTCCCCCACACAGCGAGCGAGCGCTGGCTGAGCTGGGACAGCGTGTGGGGTGTGTGCGCCCTCTCTGCGAATGGCACGACGACACTGGAAACGCAGACCGCCATGCAGTCGGGCGCCGGACGCCCCCAGATCTACCACAGAAACGCAGGGAAGCCTGCCGAGCGAAGAAGTCATCCAAGGCCCCAAAACGAGAGTTCTGCCCCCCAAATTCACAAACACTGAAGCCTGCTTGGACAGGCATGTGAAAGTGCCCCGCTGAGACAGGGAACGGGATCAGTTACTACGGGAGGCTGACGGCTCTACCCAAATGCTGCTTAAATCCCAAAGCGAAGGAAGCTTCCGCCCAGCACCCAGCAGCTCCGCGGTGGCGCCCGGGAGACGGCATCAGAAGCCGCGGGGAGCCCCTCGGGCCGCCGCCCACACAAGCACGGCCGTCAGCACTCACGATCTCCTCCCGAATGGCGTAGTCCGCCGTCTCCAAGTAGCTCAGCATCTCGGCCACGATCTGCTGCGCGTTGCTGCGGTCGCACATGGCGTAGAGCAGGTCCACGGCCCGCTGCCGCACGCTCACGTCGCGCTCCGTCTGGGGGACGAGGCACCGTGAGAAGCGGGAGCGAGGCCTGGGGGGGCAGGCGGGCGCCCACTGCGGTTCTGTCCTGACACTCTGCGTTCTCCTCGCCCACTGCCCACCCTCCGAACCCAGGGACCCCCACACGCTGACTCGCTGCCCACCTTGGCCCTGCCCTGCCCGGAAGCTCTGTCCCTGGGCGGTGGTCACAGACCCGCGCCTCTGCATCGCTCAGGGGCCTGCTCCAGCCCCACCCAGACCTCTCGCCCGCTGCCGCTCAGCACAGGGAGGCTGAAACCTCAGCAAAGGGCCTAGCGACAAGCGAGATCGGTGGCAGCCCTCGCTGCCCCAGCGGGGACAGCACGCGCCAGACCTGGGTCTGGAGGGTCCAGGACAGCTCAGGGCTGCCTCCAACCCTGCAGGCCTCCTGCTCCCAGCACACTCCAAAACGTCCATCCAGGCCGTGCAGACACCAGGGAACAGGGTCGAACCCCTTACTCGGAGTTCGGGGCCAGGACGGCAGGCCCAGCTCCCCACCTGTCTCCATGGCAACGCACGGGCCGATAGCTAGGGGTGCAGGGGGCGCCGCTGCACCTCACGACAGGACAAACAGCCCCAACTTGGCTTTTCCAAGTCTAGAACTTTAATCTCTTGAAAAAAGTGAGTTTTCTTTTGTGAAACGTGAATTTTCTTGGAGATAAAATATTTTATCCTCCCAAAACTAACCGGTTCTACTGATGCAAGTACTGGCCGCGTCCTGGCCTGGCTGGAAGCTACGTGACACAACGCCGTCTCGCAGGCGGAGGGAGGAGGCCGCGGGACGCAGCGCGGCTGGCACAGCAGGGCGGCGGGAAAGCCGCCCGGGGCCCGCGCCGTGCCGCCTCCGGCGACCGCAAACCCGCCCCCGCCACGCTCCCCTGGCTGCTGCGCCCACCTGAGCGATGGCGGGGGCGGGGGCGCCCACGGCACCGTGGGGACGCGCACGCCCGGCACACGGCACTTGCCTTCAGGGCGTTGATGACCGTCTCGATGTGCGTCTTCACGGCCTCGTGGGAGAACTCGGAGCTGGCCAGCGTGCACATGCTCTCCAGGGCCAGGTAGCGCAGGTTGGTCTCCCGGTGCTGCAGGAACTGGCCCAGCTGGTTGCAGGCCCGCACCAGCAGGTTGGGCTCGCTGCGGGGACGGGGGGAGCGGGCTGGGTGGGGCCGCGGGCCGGTGGGCACGGCGGGCGGCCGTGCCGCGCAAAGGGAAGACTTCGGGGCCCCCCAAGACGCAGAAGCCGCGCCCGTCGCCCCGGCCGTCAGCTCTGCGCCCACCCGGCCGTGACCACAGCGGACGCCCGCGCCTCACAGGCCCCGCGCTTCCCCGAGCTCGTCTGCGCGACTCCAGCAGCCGACCACGGGGGTCGCGAGCCCAGCAACTCTGTGCCTGGCCCCAGGGCACGGTCCAGGGATGGCCAGGGCTGCCATTTCAGCCAGAGGTCACCAGCCGGGAAAACCGCTGAACGAGGGCCCTGACCAAGAGCGGACCGCAGGGGGACGGACGCACGGACACAGACGTCAAGGGGTCAGGGGACGTGTGGGGACCCGTGACCGTGAGGGGGCGCTCAGTCTCTGCCACTGCGCGCTTTGCCCTCGTGATCTAATGATCACGTACGGGCCTCCGCTAGCACCGCAAGTCCCCGGAGCCCGCTCCGAGCTGCCATGGGGGAGGACATTTGGGGAGCAGCAGCGGGGCGGGGGCTGCTGAGCACGGCCTGCGGTGCCCGGCACCTCGGGCCACACAGCCACCCGCTGCTACTGGGAGCCATGCTGTCACCGTCGCAGGAATTCTAGGACACAGCACCCCGCGGGAGGCCACAGACAGGAAGCTCGACTACGGGAGCTGCACAGAGACGGGGAAACAGCCTCTGGCTGTCCCAGCTGCCTGTCCCCACCTCCGAGCTTCACCGACACCCACTGTCACCTCCAACAGTTCCTGGAAGGTCCTGGGACTCAGATCCTGACACCCCGCTGTGCGCCGCTGGAGCGCTAACGGGGACGCACATGTGAACAGCCACAGCCCCCCTTCTGCACAGTCCCCCGAGAAGCCCGTCGGCCGCGGGGTGCTCTGGGGGAGGGGCGGCCGCACGCGGCAAAGCGAACAGAGTGGCGGTGCTGAGGCCAGGCCGCAGCCTACAGCTGGAGGAGGGACGAGGAAAGGCCGCACGGGGAGCACGCGGAGCCTGCGCCAGCGCCCGCAGGACGGATGCGCACCGGTCCCCCCCCGGGCCTGGTGGCACGAGGAAGACCCCACAAGCCTGTCTGGGGGGCCCCGCGCGCCGCTGGCCGTGGGGAGAAGGGCCGCGCACCTGTCGTGGTGGATGATGAGGCTGATGGCCTCGAAGAGCACGGCGTTCCTGGCGTTGGAGTGCTGCACCTTCTTCGACTTGGGCGGCTCCTGGGCCTTGTTCAGAACCGTCTCCAGGCACTCGGCCAGGCGGCCTCGCACGGCAGGGTCTTCTGGGCAGGACAGGAAGCCATCGGGCCAGCCCCGCGGCCCGCCCCGCCCTCCCTGCCGCGCCCCCGGAGCCCCGAGCACCACGTCGCCTCACGGGGCGAGCGCGGAGGGCCGCAGCCGTGTAAAACACCAGGCTAACGGCCAACGTGCGTGGCAAGGAGGCGTCCACGACACTTCTGCCGGGACACAGGTCACGTGAGTGAAAAGAAAACAAAGGCTCAGGCACGCGGACAAAACGTGACACATAAAAAGCTAAGGGATAAGGGGCAACAGAAACGAAGTGTTATAAGAAACAAAAAGAGACGGAAAATTTTAAAGTTCTCCTCAAAACAGAAAAAAAAAAAAAAGAAACAGATCAAAGAAGAGTAAGAAAACGAAAAAGCCGGAACATCTCGGCAGGAGTGGGGGACAGCGGCCGGCCCCACGGGAAGGACCGCCGCCGTGGTTCACACCCCAGTGTGCGAGGAACCGGTTTGGAGAGCTCCTTGAAAATAACAATAAAAATGCCCTATCCACAGACAAACGAAATGTAAATGTAAAGGTCACAAATACACAGTTGGGAGAGTGTCTAACAAAAATTTTCCTATATGTTCTTCAACCAAGAAATTCTATTTCTAGAAACCTACCAGACTAACCAAATCATCGTGTAAGGTAACATTTTATACTGAAACAGGACCACAGACACGCCCTTGGCCACAGGGATTATTAGCAATTTAAGATACAAAGTTTCTAACGGATTATTAACAATTTAGGACACAAAGTTTCTAACGGGTCCCTGTTGTTTTAAGAGACCGGATGGGAAGCGGCCAGATCCCTCCATGAAAGCAGAGGGCGCGCCAGACCGCGCCTGCGCCTGACCCGGGAGCCGGGAGCGCCCCGCAGGCCACCCTGCGGACGCCACGTTCCCGGCAGCATCCCAGAAGGGTTCACAGCACCAGAACAGGGCCAGGGAAGGGGCTTTTAATGACGGCAGCAGAAGCTGCAGCGCCAAGAGGCTGGGGTGGCCGTCGCCGAGGGCTCTGCGTGGCCCGGCCGTTACCTGGGGGCGGGTAGCACTGCAGCAGCCTCAGCAGCTTGACTGACAGCCAGGGGGCAGGGACGAAGTAGTAGGTGTAGTCCTGCAGATCCGTAGACGCCGATGTCACAATCTGTAAAGGAGGCGAGATGCCGGCTGCAGCGTCCCCAGGATAGAGCCACCTGCGGGGCCCTGCACAGAGCCACACCGGTTCTGCCGCCTCGGGTCATGCACTAACCGCAGCCCGCTTTCGGTCCACGTGCCGGGCTCACACTCCAGAGCTGCCCGGTGTCACCTGGGACGGCCCACGTGCGGCAGTGGGACAGCGCCCCGCCCTGCGGGACCTGAAACACTGCAGACTCGGTGCAGGGTTCTACAGCACCCACGGGACTCGGGCCTCCCTCTGGGCGCCAGAAAGCGAGTGAGACACAAGAGGAGGACCTCTGCTTGACCCAAATACGGCCCCTGGCAGGGCAGACACTCCTCACGCCCCTGGACACGTGACCGTCCCGAGACCCTAAATTCCCCTCCCACAGCCCTCCCCAGCCCCGACGCCAGGGCACCAGCGCCGCTGGGCCCCACGGAGCCTCCACGTGTGGCGTGTTCAGGCGTGAGTGAGCTGGCTCAGGAGCGCAGTCACGGTACATCTGACAAATGCCACACAGCAGCAAAACGGGGTGAACAGCACACAGAACCGACGTGAGCAACCCACGTGGGACACACAACACACGCCGGACAAGCCACGCAACTCGGGGCCCGATGACAGTTGAGGACGCACGCTCTGGGGGGAAGGGAGAGCCGTGGGCAGCGAGGCCACTCTGGTGGGGACAAGGGCCCCCTGCCACGAGGAGGGCCCCGGGCGGCCCCACTGGGCACCGTGTGCCGCGCCCGCAGGGTGAGAGCCGAGAGCTGGGTGGTCCCCGGTGCCCCCCACACACAAACAGGGCACTTCTCATCTGACATCGCAGTTGGCCAACCACGTGGCACTTCCGAATCTACACACTGGCTCGTCCCCGGATCCCAAAGGTGGACTAGCACGTCAGTCACGTCAAATGACCGAGACCGAAAGGCACCGCGCGCCACCCCCGTCAGCACTCACCCTGCTTAACCTGGACACGGCCAGGGAGACGGACGTCTTGAACTCCTCCGGGTTCTTCTGCGCTAAGGTGGTGATGAGGCTGGTGGCGGCAGTCACCACACCCTGAAGGGAAGACGCACACGACAGCACGCGTTTCGACTCCAGTCAGAACAACCTGAGGCCAGCCCGTCATTTTAAACTTATTTCCCAAATACAGCTTTAAACTGAGAGCAGTGAATGCGTGGCCCTTGGCCATCTCAAGCCCACTCCGAGGGGCCCACGACACTGCTGTGGGTCGCGACCTCATCGGAAGGGCGCACCACCATGCTGGTCCCCGACTTCCTGCTGGGGCGAGAGCCCCAGGAAAGGCCCCTGCTGGCCTCCGGCCCATCTCTCGGTGGGCAAAGCCAGTGCCAACAGAAAGCTTGCCGTTTTTAAAGTGGATTTCTCTTCGAGAAAGAAACGTCGTAACCGGCTGACGTACTCACGCCCTCTACTCCACGGAAAACCTGTCCGTGTCGAGGCTCGATTCGTTCACACGACAGAAGTCAGGCAGGGCAAGGCCACGCTGTCCTCTACCTGCTCCTACTTGGCCCTGCCTCCCAGCGCCACAGCCCTGTGTGCCCCTCCAGGGTGGACACCTGACACCCCCCATCCACAACACGGGAGGACAGTCCCGCCCGGCCGTGGGGGGCCACGCCATCAGGAAGCCTGCGTGCCGGAGTTTCGCTGGGACCACGGGACGCCCCGTCCCAGCCCTGAGCGAGGCGTGGCCCGGCTTGCCACGTGGGGCGCCCTTGCTGGACAGCGTGCTGCCAGGGGTGCTGACCCTCTCGTCCGCGCGGCCCGGCCTGCGGGAGGGCCTCCAGCGCCTCGTGACTCAGTGACCGGACACCGAGTCTGACCCGTCCTCGCCCAGGGCCCGGGCGCTCACGGCGCCACCGGCTGAGCTGTGCGCATGCCCCGGGCCCCGTGGGAAGCCACGTGGGGCAGCTGTCACGACGGCCACTCCGACAAGGGTTACGTGGCGGGGCGAGGGCAGACCCCGCCGAAGGCCCTCACCAGATGCTGGTCGTTGAGCAGGTGCACCACCCGGGACGTCCAGTCGCCCATGGGCACGAGATCGGGCGACGTCCGGTACAGACGCAGCAGGCATAGCGCCGCGCTCTGCTTCACGCTGTCCATGGTGTCTCTGAAAGACAGGTGCCCGCGGTCACTCAGCAACGCGCCGGCACCCTCGGCGCCCGACCAGCCCAGCACGCCCGGGCCACGCGGAGGACACCGCCACAGAGGAGCGGGAGACCCAGGCCGCCACGCGGAGGCAGGCACACAGGCGGTGCGCACGCGCCCACCTCCTGCGAGGGGCCTCCGTGGGGACCGCTGGGGCTGCTCCAAAGAGCCACCTCCGGGGACGTGACATGGAACACAAGTGCGGGAAAGGGCCGCACGGGGCCAAGCCCACCATCCGCCGACTCGCACTGCGGCTTCCTCCGTCCACCAGACTGCCTCCCCACCTCCAGCGCCAGCGTCGGGCCCTCCCCACCCCCCACTCCCGCCGCCCTCCTGCCCACGCCGTGCCAAGGGCAGGCCCGGCCCCCAGGCGTCCCCTCTCTGGGTGGCTGACCGGCTGGGGAGCCCAGCACCCCGGAATCCCCGAGCACCACGAGTCTGACTCTGCTGGGACACTCCTGTGACACTCCTCCCGGGCTCACATGGCCGCCCAGGGCGCCTCCCTGGGACAGGCTGACTGGCAGGCCGGGTGGTCCTTGGCCGTGTGGCCTGCGCAGCATCCCAGCCTCCACCCGGGAGGTGCCAGCAGGGCAGCCCTGCCGTGACAACCCGACGTGCTGAGAGCTCACCCAGGGTCCCCTGGGGAACGCCGCCCTCTGAGAAAGCCAGGTCTAGATCCGCCCGCTCTGCTTGGGCACCTCCTGACACCCTCCGCCCTCTCCTCTGTGCCCTCCGAGGGCCGTGTCCCGTCCTGAGGCCAGAGGTGCTGGCAGCTGCCGGAGCGTGCTGTCTGCTCGCCGCCAGCTGTCCTGAAGAAGTGCCCTGGACCACGGCCCCTGGCAGCCAGGCGTGTCGCCCAGGTGTGGCCTCCGGGTTAGCTTCCCAGCTCAGCCACGTCCTGGGACGTGAGCAGGCCCTGCTCTGCCACGCCCGGGGGCCCAGGCCGGCCGGGCACCGTCCTCAAGTCTCCAGAGCCGCCTGCTCGGCCCCATGTGGCTCCTCTCCAAATTCAAGGGGGCGGGGAGGGTCGCTAAGAGCTCCCAGGATTTGGGTGCACGACCTTTTCCTCGGGAATGCTTTGGAGAGGGCGCGAAGAGGCACTGTGCCACACCACAGGATGGCTGAGTCCCCTCTGCCGCGGCCCTGCGTGCGGCTGGAGCCCCCTCTTGACGGGGCTGGGATCAGCGGGGTTCAGCTCTCTCTCTAATCTACTTAAAAACCTCAGCGGCCCTGGGGGCAGAGGCCTCAGTGGGCTTCACCTGACGTCCGACGTGCCTCGCCCCCCCTGAGTCATGTGGGGAGACGGGCTCACTCCGAGTTCCTTACGTAGCTACGTATTCGATTCGCGCATCGTGGGATTCATTTGTCAGCAAGCAGAAGGCGCGTACCCAGCTACGAGGATTTTCGGGATCTCGCCAGCGAACGCCTCGGCCATCTCGCGGCTGCCCACGTTGGCGATGCAGTGCAGGGCCAGGCCCATGAAGGTGGGGTTGCGGCTGGCCAGGTCGTTCTTGATGGCGTTGTTGATGAGGCGGATCAGCTCGGAGTTCGAGTTCACCAGCACCGAGATGAACAGGTAGCCCTGGGTGCAGAAAGGCGAGAGGCCACCAGCGCGTGACCACCGAGGTCCGCGTGGGCCCCATGGGGCCTGGCAGACACCCGCGCAGACGCGACCAGCTCCCAGCAAGCCTCCGGCACGATCCCGTCACCTGCTACGGCGACAGTCATGCCATGGCAGGCCTAGCTGTTACAGAAGCAGAGTCCAGCTTCTGACTCTGCCACGAGAAGGTTCTGCGGGATGAACCTAAAAGGCACCCGGTCGGATGTCCCCGTGGGACATGTCTGAGTACCCTTGACTCGCCACTGTCCTAAGTAAGAGGGGAAGGGGCCCGCCTGGGCCATAACTGCAACCACGGCCATTTCCAGACCCCGGCTGGTGGCTGGCTCCCCCTCCCCCTTGACTCTGTCTCTGTGCCCCCAGCTTCCGCTCAGCACCCAGGCCAAAGTCCAGCCCCGTGTCACCCCCACAGTCCATGCGCTCCCCGTGCAGGGGCAGTGATTTCTCAAAGCTCGTGTGATCACTGCCCACGCGGGTGAAACTCCTGCCCAGCTTCCCGTGGGCCTCGGGAGGAAGTCCCGCCCACCTCCCTTCCGGCTCTGTGTTCCGAGGTGCGTGCCCCGGCCACGTACTGCCTGCTCCGTCCGCCCTCGGCCCCCAGTGGTCATCCTCCAGCCTCAGCTCAAGATGCCCTCCCAGGGGAATGCTGCCCCGGCCCCGCCCCTTCTCAGGGTCCCTGGGCGCCGGCCTCCGCTGTGATTCTCCACGCACAGGCCTGCTGCTGCCATCTCCCCACTAGGAAAGGGCAGGGCCCACGTCTGCTTTAGGCCACTGTGTCCCCAGGGCTCCCTCCAGTACCCTGCTTGGTCCACGGCAAACACGCGACAAATTCTTGCTGAGTAAATACCAACACTTAACAGAATTCCTGGCACCTAGGCTACTTTTTTACTTTCTGTAAGTTAAGTTTTTGGACGAATAGAGGGAAACGCTACTGTGCAGCACCGTCGCAAACATGCAGAGACAGAGCTGCCCCAGGACCTGCCACCCTCCCGTGCCTCGGGCCGGGCCTCCCGGGGACCACCGCCTAAGGCCACGGGAACCTCCCGGCCCGTGTGGAGCTGCAGGGAGGTGGCCATGTGGTCAGAAGACACTCTCGGGGAGCAGCCCGTCCTCGGCCAGCTGCGCGGGCCAGCGGGGGTCAGCACCTGGGGCCCCTTCGATGCCACGCCGCCCCCGCCGCGCCGCGCGGCGACACTCACGATCTGCTTCTCCGTGTATCTGTTGGAGCTCAGCAGGTTCACGGCCTCCATGTGCCCGAAGTCAATGTCGTGGCCGAGGAGGAAGATGAAGAGCAGCTTGCAGACGTACTTCTTTTTACTGTAGCCGTCGAGAGCCTTGTCACCTGGAACGGGGACAGCGAGAGCTCCTGGGAGGGAACCAGACGGGAGGCCCCGCAGGCGCCGGCCCCGGGCGCGCGGCAGGCGCTGGGCGAGCTGGAGACTGGGCCGCGCTCGTCAGAACCCAAGCGCCCGCTCCCTGAACCCACCCCGAAAACCAGCGCAGGAGCCGTGCCCCCCAGAACGGCCCTGGGCGGGTGCCGCTGCGCCAGGCTCGGCCCCGGGGCGGCGCTGCCACCTGCCAGGACCCCCCCAGGCCCCTGGGGCCAGCGTGTGACTCCCTGAGGATAAATCACGCCCCCCGCCCCCCAACGAAAACCACACAGGGAAGGACCAGAGGCCTCCAGCTCTCCGCCCTGCTCGCAGCGTGGCTCGACACCGCCGGGGACCATGGCACGGCACAGAGTGCGCCGCTGGCAGAACTGAGCCGCCATCGGGAAAGGGCGCGCGACACGGCCCCGCGGAGACGCGCTGACTGCACCCGAGAGCGTGAAACGTCCGAGAGCAGAGCGCCGAGGCGGCACCGGAAGGGCTGGCGGTCTCGCCGTGACACTGCTGCCACCGTCTGCAGCCCCTTCCACCCCCCTGCCCCCAGTCAGACAGCAAGGCCCTGACGGAGACGGCTCTGCTCAGCCCAGTGAGCCCCGCCGTCCCGTCTCGGGGTCCCGGGAACCCCAAGCTCCCCAGCAGGGCCTCTCAGCAGCAGCCGCTCCAAGGGCTGCAGACCAAGGGGCAGGGTCCCCTCCGAGCTCGACCGCGACATCATCTGCAGGCCGCCTCGGGCGCCCGGGGGCTCCAAGAGCGCCTCGTCGCTGCCCCGTGCCCCGTGAGCACCCGCGCTCCCGGCGTGGGAGAGGCCTTAGAGATGGAGGCTCCGCTCTCTCCGCGTGGCCTGGATGCCCGCCCCCCGACAGGGCGTCCGCCGGCCCCAGCTGTCCCTGGCCCCCAGGCCAGGTGCGCACGAGGGGCGGGCACCCTGGCGGCCTCCACAGGGAACCGCCGGGCCCAGCTCTGCACTCCGCTGGAGCCCGAGCCACTCCCAACTGCAGGACTCACCGTCAGGACAGAAGGACAGAGGGCCACGGGCCGGCGCCCCACGCCCTCCCCGGGCAGACGCACCTGGGCCTGTCTCGGCAGAGGGCCTGGGGAGACGCGGCTGCGGGAAGCCGCCCTCCGGCCGCCCACGGCAGCCCCTCGGCCCACCACGCGTCACACTCCCGGCCCCGTCGACACGCACCCAGAGGGGCTCCTGCCTGCACCGGCACCCAGGTTCCCTCGGGGCCCCACGGCAGACTGCCCGCAGGACGGTCCCCGCCCTCGGCATGCCCCCGATGGCCAGTGCCCCGGCCTGGCCAAACCAGCCGCCTCCCCTGCTCTCGGCAGGCTGCGCTCCCCCCATCCTCCAGGGAGGAGCCCCCACATCTGTCCTCCTGGGGGCGCTCCTTCGGCCCTGGGAGCCACAGCGTCTCCTGGGGTCCTATAGCCGCCCTCATCAGAGCTCGCCCTCGTCCACAGTAAACGTCCCTTGATCACTGTGCGCTGTCTCCCCATCTGGACCAAACTGAGACGGCCCTCGAAGGGGACCTCCAATGCAGGGCTAGAGTCGCTGTGTACTTGCAGCGATTTCAAACTGACATCCAGGCTTTTCTGAGCTGTGAACGGGATGATAGTGACACTCACGTCCCTGGCTTGCCGTGAAGATCACAGGAGAGCACAGGAGGGAAAGCTGGCCTCGAACCCCAAACGCATCCAGTCTGGGCCTCAAGGTCTCCCAACCTGCCCAGGGCCCGGTCCCGGGCCGGCCTCACGGGGAGCAGGACTCCGCGCTGGGCTGAGTGGCATCCGGGAGAACGGAGACCGCACCCCGGCGACTGAGGACGAGGAGAAACAGAAGCCTGGGCTCGGGGGAGGCGCTCGCCCCCTTCGGGAGACTCTGCCGGCCCCAAGCCCGTGACCAGGGTCACTCGTGTCTCAGTTCTAGAATTTCCACCTGGTTGTATTTCACAATCTGCCGTTACTTTTTCCACTTTCCAAGTGTCCTGCTGAATTTTCATGTGTGTCTTTTACGTCTTTAAAAACAGGGACCCTTGTTCACCGCCGCCCGGGGCTGGTCCGCGCTCTCGGCGCAGCTGTTTCTGCCGTCCCTGCTGGTTCCTGGTCGTGCCGTCTCGGCTGTGTGTGACCGGCCTGGCTCACCGCCGGCTCGCTCTTGCCCAGAGGGGGTCTCGACTTCAGCGGAAGGGGGTCCCCACTGGTGGTGGCTGTGGGCTCGCACTCTCTCCCGCCCCCCCAACCAGGCTGCTCAGCAACGGCGGATCAGTCTGGCTGGGGGCTGCGGGCGCACCGCGAGGTGCCGCTCCCCCCGCCCCAGGCCTCCGCTGGCTGCTGTGACGGCCAGAAACGCCTCCCGCAGCTCCGAATGCCCGTGCAGGCCAGAGTCCCCGACTGGGGACTCCCCTCCAGACCTGCGCGCGTCCCAGCGGCTCCCCGGGCACACGCGGCCGAGCGCCTCCTCCTGGACATGGCCCGGCAGGCTTTCTTCCCGTTCCTCGACGACACTTTCCGGTTTGAGTTCTTTTCGGACGAAGGGTGCGTCTAAGTCCGCGCAGTGCGACGTGGTGGCCGCCAAGCGCTTGGCACGTCGCCGCTGCAGACTCGGTGCGCCAAGGGCGAAGCGCGCCGACTCCGGGACTCGGCACGAGAAAGCAGGAGACGCCTCACACATTTCCCTCTCCTGTCGCTGGTGTCGTGTGATCTCAGGTATCCGGGGTAAGCGAGACGCACGAAGGCTCACTCCGCTTGCCGCTGTTTTAACGGGAGCACCAGGAAACCGAGAGCCGCGGGTCTGCGCCTGTCCTGGGCAGCACGGCTCTGGTGAGCCCCGGTGCCGCCCCGGGCGGGGGCAGGGCACACAGCTGTGCACACGGGGCCCGGCGCCCTCTCACCGGGGCGTCCGGGGCTCGCGCGGGCTCAGGCAAGGCCGAGCGGTTGAGAGGAAGAGGGGGCCCTTCCCCCCGCAGGAGGCTCAGCCGAACGCTCACGCGCACGGTTTCAAGGTTTCCCAGCTGCGGGACCCTGAGCTAGTCTGCCATGGAGACCACCGTCAGGCACTCACGTCCTCCGGAGTCCACGTGTGTTTCCGCGCACGGGTCCCGTCAGCGTCGGCAGCCGCGCAGAGCGTGGCGGGCTGAGGCGCTCCGCTGTCAGCGGCCGCCCCCCCGGCTCTCTAGGCAGGGCCAAGCGAGGGCGGGGTGCCGGGGCCCGCTGTCCCCTCAAGGCCAATCCTCTGACGGGCAAGCTCTGCCAAAGGTCCCCGTCGCTGGCGACTTGGGCAGGCCCACGTCTCCCCCGGGTGCCCCTGGCCCCACCTAACCCTGCCTCCGCCCCGGCCCTTCCCTGCTGCGACGCTGTGAGGACTCCCTGTCCACCATCCCATCTCCGGGTCTGCTTCCCGGCCACCCCGCTGCGGTGACCAGCACCCACTTCACCGCTCAGGGAAGAGACGCGGGTTAAGTCACTTGACGGGGCACGGGGCTAACGAGCCTCAGAGCAGGCTCTGGGGGAAGTCAGAGCAGCCTCGGACTTCACCACCATGTGACAGTCCCTCCCGTTAGGAAGCAACAGAAGTCACCTCCCCCGCACCAGAGAAGAGAGACGGTAAGTGAGCCAGGAAAAAATGCCCCTCAGCCGTCACGGGACGCACGTTAGGGGAGGCGGGCACCCCTCAAACCAGCCCCCAGAGACGAGGCCCACCTGAGGAGTCAGGCCAAGCCGCCAACACAGCCAGAAACACCTGGCCACTTCTGAAACTTTCGACACGCTGTCAGCCCTCAGGGGAGCGCGCCTTCACCTGTGACCGGCCCGGAGCCCTGGAGGCGGGGCCTGAGTGACCGACGGCCTGACCTTAAACACCTCTAACTCCAGCAGCGCCGTGACGGTCACGGAGCTAAGACTCAGCCTCGGCGTGAAGGGGAAAACGTGAGAGTGAAAGATAAAGTCCCGACTACGTGGAAGTCACAACAGGACGTTTCGTGACAAAGGTGACACACTCACCTTTGAATTTTGACCTAATGTTTGCCAGCTCCTTGTTTATTCTCTTTATTTCTGCTTCTTTGCTTTTGCCTAGGAAAAAAAAAAGCACATGTATTTATAAAGTGATTCCTACACACACACACGCACACACATACACACACACGCACACGCACACGGTGCAGGTGAAGGCAGGATTGCTGCTTTAGGAACCCACGGGCAGAGCCCAGCAGCAGCAGAGGCCGGAGGCCAGCCCCCAGCCGCCAGCCCCTAGCCGCCAGCCCCCAGGCCCCTGTCCCCAGCCGCCAGCCCCCAGCCCCCAGCCCCCAGCCCCCAGCCCCCAGCCCCCAGGCCCCAGCCCCCAGCCCCCAGGCCC
>PVKZ01007043.1:0-12101 GCA_004027375.1 Macroglossus sobrinus | reverse complement strand
TGCAGGCTCCAGTTCCACTTATGAAGCTCACCAGCCCACACACGCTGGTCGGCCCCCTTTTATAACATCCAGCAAGATGTGGGAATTCTCCGTCACACAGAAGGGAGGAGGACATGTGACGTATGTGACCTATGTGACAGCCCAGCTCTCGCTCGCCCCGGATCTGCGGGCAGCCTGCCTGACGTCGCCAAACGCCGGCGCGTGTGGAAGGCTTCGGGCGACAGGCGAGGGCGGGGACCGCGTCCAGTTCTGCGGGGACCGCGTCCAGTTCTGCGCCGCCCTGGCCCGTGCGGAAACCGCGGCCCAGGAGCACAGGTGGTGACGCGCAGGGCTGCACGCGGATGGGGACCACAGACGCCGGAGACGCCGCCCGCCGCGCACGCTACGAGGGCCGGCCGTGCCCCGTCGCCCTTGGAAGCAGGAGCCCAGTTTGCTGCTAAAGACCCTGCCCGGGCAGGCCGTGGGTCCAGTGGGAGGGAGGCCCCCGCGGCCGCAGCCCCCAGGCGCCCTCCCGGGACCCATCTCGGCCCAGCAGGCGGCCACCCGGTGCAGGACACACCCAGAACACGGTCACCTCGTCCCACCACCCTGCTCACAGACAGGTGGAGAGCCGCGCAGCCCCGGGCCGCGCCCCCGGGGGACAGGCTTCCCACCCCCGGGGAGCGGGGCGCCACTGCGAGGGGGGGTGGCGGCCGCGGAGCTCTAACGGAGCAAGCACAGCAGCCGGCTCCGGGCAAGGAGGGGTGCAGGCTGCGAGGGGACAGGGCGCCCGCACCCCCCTGCCAAGGGCCCAGCTCCCTGGAGGAATCACGGGGGCGCGTGGCGAGCTCTGGGCCTGATTCCTGGGGGGCAGGTCGAGGGCAAACGTTTTCTTAATTTTTTTTTAAAAAGCAGCATTTCTGCTGAAACAGGTTCTTTGGACCCGGCTGAAATGGGACCCTGTAGGCGGCTTCACACGGCCGGCACTGAGTGTGCACAGCAAGGCACACGCGTGTGTCCGTGTGTGCATGCCTGTGTGTGCGCCTGTGTCTGCGTGTGTGTGCGCGCGCACACGCCAGCGTCTGCACGTACACACCTGTGTGTGCGTGTGACTTCTCGCGAGGGGTGCAGTCATGTGTCTCTGCTCCGCTCTGCCGACCTGCCCGAGCCCAAGGGAAAGACCCCGAGAGCAGGAAGGTACGCTATGCGGTCAGCGGGGTTGCGTCCCGGGCAGAAATGACGAAAACACTGGCAGGCGGTGGGAGGAAGAAATGATGTTACGTGAGCTCAGTGAACCTTCAGGAGAGGACTCTGCAGCTGTCACCCAAGAAGGCGGAGCACGACACAGAGCCCTCGGCACGTATCACAGTTAAGGGGTACACCGGACAGAAACCAACGGTGACAGCACCCTCTGGGGAACAGGACCAGGCCAGGGCCAGAAGCTACAGCTTCTCTTCCAGACAGACGGTAAGGACAGGGAAAGCAGGGCAGAGCGACACCCCTAAGCAGCGAGACTTCCTCGGAAGGACAGCCCCCCCAGATGAGAGGCGGGGCCCTCTATTTCGGGGGAAGCCAGAGCGCGGAGGGAAAAACAGAAGACATTTTAAAATCCACCAGAAACTCAGGTACCGGGTAACAGAAATCAGGTCCATTTAAAAACCATTTCAGAAAAAAAATTAATTAAAAGAAATGCAAGAACAAATAACATAATAGCAGTCTGGAGAGAAACAGAAAAGGAAAAAAATATTTAAATAAAAAAGAAATGAAGAAACAAGATAACAGATTCCAGAGAAAGTAGCAAAGATCAGAAGCAAAGATGCAACTTGCGACGGGGCCCAAACGTGTCCCCTGGAAAAGCTTCCCTGCCAGTGAACAACGTAAACAAAAGACTTCAAACCACATAAAAAACCTCTCCACTTAATCGGGAAGGTCAACACCGAACACCACACAGAGACACGCGTCCTAATACGACGACTGGACTTTAAACAAAAGGAACCCTTTGCCCGTCCAGGAAAAGGGCAAGCCGCTCGCACGGGACAGGGGACACAGGACACAGGACACTTCAGGCGCGGGCCCCTCCGCTCGGGACGGGGGAGGGCGCAGCATGTGTAAGGCCTGTGGGGGACGCAGTGCGACAGGGGCCATCACGCCCGGCACGAGGGCCCCGGGGGACCAGGCACCACCTCGCCCAGGTGGAAGGGCTCGGAGAACAAGGGACAGATGAGCCCGGGCCCCCCGGTGCCCCAGAGAAGGCGCGGACGTGCAAAGGCACCGCAGCGAGAGCCGGCGTGGACAAAGGGGAGGGAGGGAGTGGCAACGGCACCCACTCAGCTGACCCAGGCGCCACGGCCGCCACGCACGGCGGGAAGGCTGCGCTGTCCTCCGTCATCTGTGGGCGGTGGGGTGCCGGAGCCCCCTGTGGGTGCAACACAGGGTCTAGGTCATGCGTGATTAGGAGACCGTGTAATGGCACCGCCCCCAGCACCCGAGACCCTGGGAGGGAACGGGTTCCAGGAAGCTGGCCGCCCTGAACTTAAGTGGGGGTCCACGCGGCCTCACGGGGCACGGCGCCCCGCTTACAGACAGTACGGGCTCCTGGACCCAACCCCCCAGGAGGCCACACGGGAGCGGGCGCTGCTGTCCCCGCCCCAGGAAACCAGGAGTGCTGGAGAAAGCCTGGGCTTCCTGCCCGCTGACGCCAGTCGCGGCCACAGCCCGCAGGGGCCACAGCCCGACACCCGCGGCCAAAGCGAGAGACGGCCTCAGCCCGCGGGGGGTCAGCTGAGCTTCGCAAAGGATTAAAAGTGCAATCGTCAAAATGCACAGAAACACTCACATCCGGGGGTTCGAAGACATTTAAAAGACACCCACTCGCCGCCTTCCGGGGCTGCGCCTTGAAGTGGTGAATAAAGGGGACAGCGTGGCGGCCACGCTCCCGCCGCCACGCACCCCGGGCCTGGGCCGGCAGACCGCACCGGAAGGGACGGGTCTCCCCGTGAAAGCTTTCCCACGCGCCGGGGGCGGGGGGGCAACAGATGCGTGGAGCCAGGCAGGGGTCGGGGGGGCTGCCGGCCCCACAGAAACAGAGCCGGTGGACAGCACGAGCCTCACGTCGGACGGGGCATCACCGCGAGTCTGGCCACGGAGCCAGCGGCACGCGACGGGCCTCGGGCCCCGCTGCAGACAGCAAAGCGCATGGGGAAGTGGACACGACCTCACAACCTAATGTCTCTGAAAGGTCCTGAACCCCGAACAGGCCCTCGTAAAAAAGAAAGAAAGGGGTGCAGACTAAAAGACTGAAGAGCAGCAAACACTTACTCGGGCGCCCAGCACGCAGCCCGGGGTGAGGGGCCCGCGAGGACACGGGGCGCCGGCACCCTGGGAGGTCTGGGAAGGACGGGAGGGAGCGCGGGGACGGCTGCCGGGAGGGTCCCCCGGACGGAAGTCCCCAGGGTGTCTGCCTTTTAACAACAGCTCGTTCATCTTCAAAGGGGTTCTGTGTGACGCCTCGACTGCAGAAACGCCCCCGCTGAGGCCGGATCCTGGGGCTCATCTGACCGAGGGCCGGGGAGCCGGGCGCGCCCCCCGTGTGGTGCGTACCAAGCCTGCACCGTTCCGTGGGGGGCCCCAGGCCTCAGGCATCCCCCGCACTCGGCGAAACACCTTACCCTAGCCCTCGTGTCTGCTGGCACAGGGACCCCTAGTCTCCCGGGCACCCTCTGTCGCTGTCCCCACCCGCTTCCCTCACCTAAGTCGCCTTGCACAGGCCCCGCGCAGGACGGGCAGCCCACCAGCGGGGGTGAGGGAGGCCAGGCGGGACAGCAGGGTGCCCTGAGGGGGCCTCGGGGGCGCCTGCAGACGCTGCCAGTGGAGGGCCTGGTGCTGGAGCCTCGGGGCTCAGGCCTGGGCGGAGCCGGCAGCCGCTGTCACCTTCACGCCCTCTCCTCACGGTGGAGCCACCTGGCAGGAAGACCAGAAGCACCAGCGGCAGACGCCGCCACACCTACACCTACGTGGGGGCTGGGGGCGCCGCAGGGGACTTCGGGGGCGCAGTGCCGCCAGGTCAACCGTGCCTGGCCGGGGGACGGTCAAGGCAAAGCCCGCGGGACCGGGGTGACCGCCGCCCCACGCGCCGACCACCGCGGCCGGCCGCAGTGCTGAGGGGCCGAACCCGCTGCGCCTGCCAACCGTCACCCTGGCACCGCGCACAGGCGCACACTGCTGGCCGGGGCTCCGGGGACCCGGGCTGCCTGTCCCCACCCCGCTGCCGGGAGCCAGTCTGGCAAAGAGCCTTATCTTTGCAGATGAGGAATTCGCTCTGGGGCAGGGAGCGGTTCCTGCCCCAGCCGACCTCAGAGAGCCATCTCAGACGGGGCCAGCGCCAGCAAGGGTCACCGGAGGCGGTGGCACGTCGCCAGGGCGCGGCTGACCTCCGCGCACGTCTCCCTCTCAAACGCGGCAGGTGTGAGGGCCACGGAAGACGCCGAGGCTGTCCCAGGAGTGCCCACCGCGGCTGGGGCGCCGCTGGCTAATGAGTAACTAGCCCGCAACCTCTGCCCCGAAGGAACCACGGCCGTCAGCAGCGAGGACGCGCCCCGGGCCCGGCCCGACAGAGCTCTGGGACTGCGCCGCCCGGCCATTCTGCCCCAGTGACATGCCGGTCCTGAGTGCCTCTCCCGGGTGACCAGCCCGATCAGCGGACAGCGGAGCGTCCGGGACGAGCCCGCCTCGGAGCGGGCGCGGGGCCCCTCGGCTCCAGGGCGGCGCGTCCACCTCGGGCGAGGACACCCGGTCTAAGAAAGGGGTCTCTCGGTCCGTGCGCGACGATTCCCCGAGCAAGCCAAACGCCCGGACCGACCCAGACGCCGGCTCTGAGGGGCGACGGCATCGCTCGAGCTACAGTGAGGGGGGTCCCGAGCCGGGACACGACAGCCACCCACGCCTCCCCGCGCGCAGAGCCTGCGCCCCGGTCTCTGCACCCCGGGGCCGCGCCGTGGCGACAGCGAGTGGCCGGGAGCGCGGCCGGGGACATTCCGTCCTCTGCCGTGCGCAGGAGCCTCGGGCGAGCGGAGAGAAAGGCCCAAAGACCAGACAGACGGTGGCGGCGCCACCCAAGTAAAGCCACGTGCGCCTGACGCCCCCTCACCGGACGGGGACGGCTTCCCACACACGTCACTCGTCTGAAGCGTACATCTCGCGGCCCGGGGCCTTTACACGGTCCGTCCTGACCGGCTCCTTCCCCTTCGGGAGTCTCCCCGGCCGCGTGGACCCCCGTACTGTTGAATCGCATGCACGGTGTGCATACATCGCACTGGGCTGTCCGGTCACGGGCGGATGGGCTACTATGAGCCATGCTGCCTTGAACGCGCATGTCCACGTCTGCATGTGTCTTGGGTGGACGCCTAGCAGTGGGATCGCTGGTCACGTGGCAACACCCCGTGGCACGTCTGGAGGAGGGAGAGACGAACGTTCCCCCGAGGGCGGCACCATCTTACGTCGCCGCCGGAAAAGCCCCACTTCCCCACGCCTCTGCCAACACCTGTCACGGACCCTAATCCCATTCCATGGTGGTTGGAGAATACACTGTGTGTGTGTTCGACTCTTTTAAATGTACGGAGGCTTCTCCGCGGCCTCACACAGGATCCAGCCTGCAGGGCGCTCCGTGTGCCCCGGAGGAGAGCGTGTGCCCTGTCCTCGCCCTGGGCGGAGCCGTCTACAGGTGTCTGCTGCTTTGGAGTGTCGTCCGAGCCTTCGATTCGTCGCTGACCTGTCTAGTGCCACCGATTTCCGGAAACAGGGTCATGAAGTCAACTCCCAGTGCGGACTGTCTATCTCTCCCCTCTCCACGTATCGTGGGGCTCGTTACTAGGTGTCGGTGTGTTTATAACTGATATATATCCGCTTGAGGGATTGACCCTTTATCATTACAAAGTGTTTCCTCTATGTCCCCAAAAACAATTTTTGTCTTCAAGTCCATTTTGTCTGACATTCATACAGCCACCCTCATTCTCTTCTGGTTACTAGATGCAAAGCATATCATTTTTTCTCCTTTCACACTTGTATCTTTCGTACTCTATAGTGTCTCTTGATGACGGTATATGGCTGGATCTTATTTTTTTAATCCATTCTGCCAATCTCTGCTTTTTAATTCAAGTGTTTAATCTGTCGACGTTTAAGGTAATTACTCATAAGGTAGGACTGACAGCTGCCATTTTGCTATATTTTCTTTGTTCATGTATTCTTCTATCGCTAATTTCTTTTGTGTTAAATAGATGTTTTTAGTATAGCAATTCCCATTTCTTTTACAATGCTTTTTAGTTTGTTAGTCGTTACCTGAGATTAACCTTACAACGATCAAGTTTGGGGTGATACAAACTTAATTTTAATATAGAATTACATCTCTACATGTATCAAGCCCACTAGCATGGTTTTCTTTCAACTGTATCATGTTTAAATTACCGTTCTGGCCCTTGTCTTTTAAATCAGACAGGAGACATGAACTTACGAACGTGACCCTGCACCCTCTTTTCTCCTGACCTCCGTCCTGCCTTCCCGCGCCCGCCCTCCCCTCAGCACGCCCTGCAGAGCAGCTCCGCCAGCCACGTCCCCTCGCTCTGATGTACTGAGCGGTTGGTACCTCGGCCCCTCCGCTTCTGAAGGATGCTTTGGCTGGATACAGAAGGCCTGGCTGACAGTGTCTCTGTCAGCGTTCTGGGCGCATTGTCCCCCAGTCTCCACGGCTCCGAATGAGAAGTCAGCGGCTGACCTTCGAGCTGACCGTGAACGTGTGCCTCTCGCCGCTTCAAAGGCAAACCGTCTGCCCGCAGTTTGCCGCTGTCTTCTGGGCACCGCCCGCCATGAGCTTACACTATCTGGAGGTCATCCGGGATGTGCAAATTAACGTGTCATCACATTTGGGGCGTTCACGTCCTCTCCTCATGGGACTCCAGTGCGCCCAAGGGTGCCCCTCTCTCCGAGGCTCTGCTCATTTCTCTTCATTTCTTTTACTTTCTGCTCCTCAGGCTGGATCATAGGTACCTTCATATAGATCTTAATCATTTACCAAACCTATGCTACTCACCAATTCTTTCTCCACTGGCTCATATCTTCTGCGGAGCCCCTTTGGCAAATTTTTCGTTTTAGTTATTATATTTTATTTTCAACTCCAGAATTTCTTTGATTTTTTTTTTCAACAATTTCCCACTCAACAATCGATGTTCTGGTTGGAGAGACATCCTTCTCGTGCTCGCCTGTAATACTTCAGACACGCCTCCCTGCAGCTCCTGGCACGCATCCGTAACACCCGGCTCCTTCCCAAGCAGGGCCAACACCTGGCCTCCGTCAGGGACACTTGCCAGTGACCCCTTTTTCTCCTGTGTGCAGAGCACGGTCTCCTGTTTCTTCGTGCATCTCAAATTTTCCTGTGGGAAGCTGGGCACTTAGATGACAGGACGTGGCAGCTCTGGAACTCAGAGCCCCTGCCCAGGGACCGCCGTTGCCGCCGTGGGTCCAGTGACTTCCCTGAACCAGCCGCGCAGCGTCTGTAACTCCCCCGCGTCTAGCCGGGTGGTCAGTTCACGGAGGGTCGGGGCTCTCCTTGAGTCCTTAAAGCTAGTGTGCCCCAGGCAATGTCAGGAACCGTGTGACAGCTCAGCCCCGCCTTCACGTCCCACTTGTGTGGGGACCAGGACGAGCCCGCGGGGAGAGATGGAGCCCCTGCCGGGCCCCTCCTAGACATGCCCACGAGCAGCCTTCCAGGCCCGCAGGGACCCACGAGACCCTCCCAACGCCCCGGACGGCTGCCATCCCCCACACCTGCCTTTAATATCTGGGCCTGACTCTTGTTTGCCCCAAACTGTGATATCAAACAACTGTCAGTAACTGTTTTCTGCAAACACAGAGTGAGGTCAGGTGACGCTAAGCTCTGCCCGTGGGGATCCCGGGCGAGCTGCCAGCCCGCTCCAGCAGCAGACGCCCTGAGCAGGGCTCTGAGGGGCCAGTGTGCCCTGTCCCTCCCTCCAGTGGCGGCAAGGCTGGTCTGCCCGGCCACCGGAGCACGAGGAGAACCAGTCACAGGCGCGGCAGTGTTTCTTGAATCAACCTCGGGTTAATTTCCAGAGTTCTGACAAACTGATTCTGACCATCGGCACCATCCGCTTTCATAAAGGGGTGACGACACGGAGGTTCTCGCACCACGAGAAATGGCACTTCCGCTGTAGACTCAAAGCCACTGTGAATGGCGGGTACGTGACCATTCATGCCGTCAGTCCTGGCTTCTAAACCCCTAAAGCCCACCCTTCCCTGTCCACCCACGCCCTGAGTCAGGCCCTTGCCACCTCTGCTGGACCAGACCAACCACCCTCCCCTAACAGGCTTCCTGCCTCTGAGCCATCCTCTGCGTCCGAGACGAGACGCCTGCTCTGCGGAAGCCGCAGTGCCGCTCTCCCGCTCACAGTGTGTCGTGGCCCCCGCGTCAGTGGCTGCGCCCCGCAGAGCAGGCCCCCGTGTCATGGCCCGCGCCCCGCGGAGCAGGCCCCCGTGTCAGTGGCACCGCCCCGCGGAGCAGGCCCTGGCTTACTCCTTCCCCTGCCGCATCCCTGCCACCCACGAGGCACTTCTCACACTAGGAACTGCCCACAGCTCCTTGAGTGTGTCCCACTGACACTGAGGTCTCCCTGCAGTGTGACGCATGGTGCCCCCACTCCTGGATCGCCCCCCAAACCCTGCCGCGATGCATGGCGCGGCAGGGCGCCAACGTGCAAAGGTGAGAGACAGGGAACCGAATCAGAACAGAACCCGAGCAGTGCACGGGCCAGAAGGTTTTGTCCCAGGTGAGCACATCCAGCCACGCCACCCCCGTTTCCTGAGGCCCAGGAGGCGAAGGGAGCTCCGCGGGGCCAGAACCTGGCCAGGAAAACGGTCTCGGCCTCTCCCCGGGGCGCAGGGCAGATGCGGGCACGTCACCGCCCTCCTGAACTCTGGGCGCCCATGGCCACAGGAGACAAGCTGCAAGCACCAGCCCCTGGCGCCGGCCCCGTACCCTGGAGGCTCCCCGGAAGCCCTCTGACCCCACTTCCCACACCCTCATTACGTCGTGACTGTGGGCCAACAGTGCTGAAGGACAAAGCAGGCGGGAGGGATGAGCGGAGGTGGCGGGGACCAGGTGTCCCCCAGTGTAGACTGCACCTCGGAGGCAGTGACACGCACCTCTCTGGGGCACGCACATCGCATCGTCCCCAGGCTCTTCTCGGTCCTCCTCCCAGCTCAGCCTCCCGGGCACTCTCTGAAAGCAGGTCACTTCCTCCTGGCATGCTGTCCCCTACATCCCCATGCGGGCTGAGCCCGTGCGGCCATCTGCCCACCGGGCACAGAGCTGGTCTACCTCAGCCTCGGCCCCTGCCTACGGGGACGCCCAACTGACCCTCTCTGCCCAGAAATGCTTCTCAGTACTGTGGCACATCCTGCCTTTTGAGACATTTCACCCGTGCCAGCTTTCGTACCGAAGTCGAAAGATTCTGAAGAAGTCAAACACTGGACCCAGTACACGGTGTCGCAACCTTGCCTTAGATGCCACGTGGCCTGCTCCCTTGGGAGCAGCCTTCCGCGTATTTCACGAAGCCGGGGACAGTCCTTTAACCCAGTGCACACTGCGCCGCGAGCTGACGAAGCCCTCCACTTCCGATCCCCCGCACCGTGGTTTCAACACCAAACCTCAGGCTGCCTCTGCCAGCCCAGACCCCGCCACGGGTGCCGTCCTCACCCCTGCATTCGCTCAGCACACTGGGTGGGGGCGTGGAGCAAACACAACTCCAGGGACAGGAATGCTCACCAAGGCCACAGGCACGTGACGCCCCCCAGCGCCTGACCTGGACCTGCCCTCCCAGACGTCCGAGCACCGGTGTGCCTCCCTCACTCCCTCTGCCCTCCCCCCAGGACCCGCCCACCCCAAACCAGAGACCTTCGGGGCGAGGGCGAGGGTGAGGGCACTGGTCCCCGCTGACGCCCTCTTAGCCCCTACTGCGGACCCGGAGTCCTGCAGCTGGAGGCACGCGATCGGGGGGGAAGGCGCCGGCGAGACCGCGCGCGTCTCACTTGTCTGCAAGCTGCTGAGGGGGCCATCTCTCCAAAAGCCACACGGCATGTCACATCGCAGGCCCAGGTGCCATCTCATTTACACCCTGAGGTCCACGCTGTGCCAGAATTCACACCTCCGCAGACTTCAGGAGGGAGCAGGGTGCTAACGGTGGTCCACGGAGCCCCACCTCGGCAGGGAGCGCGCCCCGCGAACACCGGCGTGGGCAGGGGCGCCACGCAGCGCTCAGGGGGTACAGGGCCCCACGGCGGCCGGACGAGATCACCCGGACTTACTAACGACGACGTGTAGCTGTTGGAGCACAGCCACTCCCGTCAGCGCAGAACGCGCGTCCCGCGGCACCCTCCGCCCCTCTGCTCGGACCCCGCAACGTCTGAAAGGCCAAGAAGATGCCACTCAGTCCCACGAAGACAGCCTTCCCAGCAGCTCTGCGCCGACAAAATCCTGGCGCACGTTGTTGCCAAAAACACACAACAGTGAAAATCATTTTAAGAGAAAAAAAGCAACGCCAGGTGTCTGGCACGAGAGTACACTCATCACCAGGACGTGTCAACGTGTCGTAAAAGGGTCCCCCCCGCAGAGGGGCCGGAGGGACGGCGGGGAAGAACAACACACAGACACTTCTTAGAAGCCACAGCGGCCAACCCAGGAGGGAAATTCAACCTGGACCAGAAGCTCCTTCCTCCTCCGCGGGGTGGCTGTCCCTCCCCTCACCCCGTGGCACACTTCCTCAATCAGTGTCTAGGGACTACGGATTATGCACGAGCGTGCAAAAGGAGAGATGCCAGAAGAGCACTCTTTCTCCAGGAGTCAGCGTTTTTCAAATGCACGCTCGAGACTACCAGGAACGTTACGTTTTTTTAAAACCAGGCTGACGCGCTGATTCTGACCTTTCTCGCTACGCAGGAGGGCCAAGTACCGGCCGCAGGTTGAATATTTACACGTGTTTCAGCTGAAATTTAGATTTTTATGTTCCGTTCCTCCATGTCCCATCTATGACTCATGAGAAATGGGTTTTACGAACAAATAAAATTTTTTTCAACTTCAGTCATGCTGAAACCGGGCGAAGGGTGCCAAATTCCTGCCAAGTTAACAAACAGGGACGAGACCAAGTTCTGTGAGGACGCGTGAGCAGAGCGCACAGTCGTCCAGCCCCGCCCCGGTCACCTGCGGCGGGACAGCAGGCCTCCTCCCGGCACTAATCACATCTCTCCGCTTATCCGCTTATCCACCTATCGGGCCTCTCCCCCTCCGCAGCACCCGAGGGCCCTAACCCGGCTGCACAGCTGACCCCGGGCCTGTGTCCCGCGGGCTTTTCTCAGGACGTCCGGGCCCGGCCCTCCGCGGCAGGGTTTCACACCCGCATCTGGGCGTCCGTGGGTGCGGGGGGAGACTTCGGCACTCTCCCACGCCATTCCCCGTAAGGGACCAGCGCCCCCGCGGAGTCTGGTGCCTGCGAAGGTCCCGGAACCGACCCCTCGCAGGGACTGAGGGTGACAGGAGTTAACGTTTTGCGGGGAGTCAAAAGTTATACTTGAATTTGCAACTGAGCGGGGTCTGTGCCACGAACCGCCCCCTGCTGTCCGAGAGCCCCCTGTCTGCGCCTCCTTCGCCAGCTTATCACGTGTGCCAGAGCAAACAAATTTCCGAAAGAACCGGATAAGTGGCCAATAACTAGTATTTTCCCAATTTCAGCAGTTCCTTTGTTTCCTTTGCTCCTGCCTGATTGCAATGTCCGTCAGCGCAGTAGCCTGGATGGCCCTCGAGGGGACTGTGCTGAGTGAGAAAAAAAGCCCGTGTCAACAGGACAACACATGTGATGTCACCGTGCAGGGTCCCTCGCCGGTTGGGGTGGCCCGAGGGGACTCTGAGGAAGGACCAGTTCTGTGTCTTGGGGGAAGTGGGGTGATACGAAGCTACACGTGAGAAAGTACAGGGACCGACACGCGCGCACATCAGCGCGGTGACACTGGTGCAGTGTGCGTACGCCTGGGGACTGGGCCGGTGGCAGTTTCCCGGTGCTGAAGCT
>PVKZ01007042.1:0-27208 GCA_004027375.1 Macroglossus sobrinus | reverse complement strand
GAGCGGCGACCCGAGGTCTGGGGTCCGCGGGGCGACCCGAGGTGTGGGGTCTGATTCACGATCCGAGATTTGGGGTCCGATCCGCGATCCAAGGTTTGGGGTCCGATCCGCGATCCGAGGTTTGGGGTCCAGGGTGATCCGACATTGGGGTCTGATTCACGATCTAAGGTTTGGGGTCAGAGCCACAATCCGAGGTTTGGGGTTGGATCTGCAATCCAAAGTTTGGGGCGGATCCGCGATCCGAGGTGTGGGGTGGAGCCGCGCGATCCAAGGTTTGGGGTCCGATCCACGATCCGAGGTTTGGGGACGGAGTTGTGATCCGAGTTCTGGGGTCCGATCCACAATGCAAGGTGTGGGGTCCCAGCCGCAATCCCAGCTTTGGGGTCGAGTGGTGATCCGACGCTGGGGTCTGATCCGCGATCCACGGTTTGGGGCCGATCTGCGATCCCACGTTGGGGTGGAAGCCGCGGTCCGAGGTTTGGGTTCAGATCCGCGATCCATGGTTTAGGGTCCGATCCGCGATCTGACATCGCGGCCGAAGCTGCGATCCGAGGTTTGGGGTCGGAGCCGCGCGATCCGAGGTGTGGGGTCCAGGCCCGCGCCCGCGTCCGAGCCCACGCCCGGGTCCGAGCTGCGGCCGGGGGTCCGGGTCCGGGTCCGGGTCCGGGTCCGAGTCCGAGTTCAGGACCGAACCCGGGTCCGGGGTCTGGGGTCCGCGTCTGCGCACGCGCGCGCGCGCGCTCGGGGGCGCGGGTCTGGGGCCTGGCACGGGCCGGGTCGGCGGCTGCGGCACGTGCCCCAATTAGCCGCGGGCGGGCGGCGGCGGGGCAGCCCCATTGTGGACGAACAAAGGGCGCGACCCCGGGGTCAGGGAGTCGCAGGCCGGGCTGCAGCAGCTTTGTTCGCCCGCCCTGTTTACTTTGCCGCAGCGAAGCACACAATATATTGACTAAAGCGGATTAGAGGGTTGCGCAGTGGAAGCCGCGGACCTCCCAGCCCGGGGCCGCCCCGGGCCCAGCGCGCAGACACCTTCCCAACGGGTCATCGTCGCCCCAGGCCGCTCCCACCCCGGGGGCGGCCGGGGGAAACTGAGGCTGCACCCACTGTGCCTGCCGGGGTTCCCAGCGCGCGCGCGCACGCACACGCACACGCGCACGCACGCAGCCCTGGCCTTGGGGCGGGCTCTGCAGGTGGCCGGTGGGTCCCCAGCGCCCCAGCCCACCTGCATTATGTGGGGCGTCCGTCACCCCCTGAGCCCTCGCCCGGCCTTTGAGTCAAAGGGGACGTTGTGTTGTTTTCCGAGTCGGCATTTTAAACATTGCACCCTCCCTCCCCAACACGGCTGGCCCTGCGAACTCATTTTACGGGAGAGACAACGGCGCGCGGTGGAAGGCAGAAATATGTAGCTGGAAACACGCACGGATTTTTTCCATACCACAAAATCCTGTAGCATTAAGGTCAGAAAGAAAATGCCTGCCTTTCGTCTTCACGAACAAAGCACCCCTGTCTGTCTGTGTAGCAGCCGGCGAAGCAAGAGCACAGAATAATATTTTGAGATATAGAAGTCCTGGAAAGTACAGCTGGAAAGCAATTATGCTTTCTTTTTCTTTCTTTCTTTTTTTTTTTAAAGAAGGTAAATGATGCATATAAATAAACCACAGAGATTTTCACTCAAAGACCACAGTTTATCATCTGGTCTTATGAATTCAAGATCTTTAGACGCCTCCGGTCGGAACTTGCGGGATCTTTGTAAATTGCCTTTAAAACCTAAGTAGTAGCCCCCGAAAGCGGGAACTCAAATCCAGCACGGAGTCTAACCGCCGGAGGGAGGTCATCCCACCAAATACCTAAGAAGGAAAACGCCCTTTCCCCCTCTCCTGCTAGTATGGAAGGGACAAAAATATTTCTCCTTAAGTTCACACAAAATCTTTGAGATTTTTTTTTTTTTGCCCTTGTCGTGCAAGTATGTAGGTTTGGTTAGAAATCCCCATGTCGTGTTTGATTAATAAGCTATCAACGGGCCGATCTTCTATAAGAGAACGAAAAATATTAACTTACTCTCTATAGCTGTTGACCTAACGAATAGTTCTGCTACGGGCCATCTGTCCACAACTATTGAAGGAATAGATGCCTTTGGTTTATATTTCTACGCACAAGCCCTTAAAAAAAGTTTTTTCCCCTGCTTATAAAGATGTCATGTGTTTTGAGAAGGCACAGTCAAGTCGAAAGTATGAGTAAAGAGTAAAATATAAATATAGACATTTAAGGCAGAGATTATTTAAGTAGTAAGTAGAAAATATAAATAATTCAAGTATAAAATACATGGAAAAAGGAAATTTTACCTATATGCCATTATCCAGAAATAATTCTATTGTATATCTTTTCCAACAGTTGACATAAGCATGAAATTACATAATTTACATGCACATTTACTGTTTGTGAAATGTTATATCCCTGTGTCGTTACAAACGCTTTGTCAACAGCATTTGAACAGTAACACAATATTCTTTCATTTTGTTGTGTGATCATTTACCCCAGAATTCCCTGTTAGTCCAAATTTCATTTCTTGTAAATATTTCTCTTACAAGTCACACTACAACCCACGTTCTTGCCTGTGATCTGCAATCTTGTTGCCACTGCATTTTTTTACGGGGGTTCAGGCAGACCCCCCCCCCCCGACTCCATTTATCCTATCAGAAAAAAAAAAAAAAAAACTTGGAAATTTGAGATTTCTGGTCAGGTCTCATTTACTCCGGAAAGCAATACGGGAATCGGTTTGCTTCCCCCGCCGTCCAGAGGCCTGGAGATGTGGAAGTTTTTTCCCTGACAGATCTGTGGGGCGAGGGAGCCCCACGCCTGACTGACACACACACACAGCATTTGGGGATCGTGCCCTTTGCACTGAAGTGCTGGCCTGTTCCTGCCTCCAAGGCGCTTGGAAATAACTCTCTCCCCCCACGATCGCCGCCACCACCGCTGCGAGCATTTCAGTCAGCACGGTAAAGCCAAACACCTTGAAAACATTATCTCAACAGTTCTGACAAAACTTCGCCTGGCTAGGAAACAGTACTTTCGATTTGTTCCAAACATCTTTCTTTGCTGGGACTTCAAATCTTGGGCCTGTTTTTTTTTTAACCACGCTGCAGGGGCCCTCCTGTCCCCCCACCTCCCTGCCCTCTCCTATAAGGAGAATGCCTAGCGGTGCTCCCCACGAGGGGCCCTCCGCACACCTCGTCCCCTCAGCCGGTCAGCCTGCAGGCAGGGCTCGGCCGTGGGGCAGTGCTGTTGACGGTTTGTCTGGCCTGCCCCGACGTGGGTCCCGGCACGGCGGGGGAAGGAGGCTGCTGCCACAGAGCTCCGATGCCAGGGCCTGCACCTGCCTGCCTGAAGGAGGCGGCCTGTGGACTACAGGGGAGGAACAGAAGCGCAAGGAGGACAGGGGGACCCAGCCAAGAGGATCTGTGATCAGAACACAGAAGCTACGAGATGGACAAGGCAGGGAGGAAAGCCGGGAAGGCAGTCAGTCCGCGGAGAAGTGACCAGAGCGTTAGGAAGGGAGGAGGATGGAGGATTTTTCTCTCACTTTCATGCTTCTGCATTTTCCAAATTTTCTACAATGAACCCATATGGCTTTTATAATGAGAAAACAATCATTTCTTGAGACAACTGTGTTTCTTCTAAGTCAGAGAGCTATAATGCATTCTAAGAATAAAATGCATTCCTGTGGACTATTTACAAGGTGACATCAACAAGAATAAATAATCAGATAGTGCCGGGAAAAGTATTAAGATGATAACGGTAGTTCACGTGTCTCTAGTAATTTTCCTTTGAGAGAAACGTTTTCAAACAGAAAATGAAACTGGGCAGCTTTGCTATGCAAATATTGGCGGCGGCTGCACTATTTCTCCAACAACCCTTGTCGTCGGGCTGGGAAGGACCTTTTCTTCCCGTTTTAAATCCGGGGCAACTGAGGCTCGGAGGATCCAAGTTAAGAGCCCAGAACTTGAACTTGGCGTCTCCCACGTCCCCAGGGCAGTCTCCAGACCCCCGATCCTGGCACCTTCCTGCAAGGGAGATGTTTTCCCTGGGGACCTAGCATGTTTCCTGGCATCCAGTCTGTTTTTGCCATTACTGGAGGGGGTGCCTGCAGCTAAGGTGGAATTGTAATTAGTGAGGGTTGGGTCGAGTTTGCTTTAAAATAATGCTATTTGCCCAGGGTCCGGGTATGACTCGAGAGTGTGCTCCGGAGTGCTGGGAAGTGGCCCGGCTGAGATTATATTTTTCTCGGCCAGGCCGAGACTATATTTTTCATGGGATGACATTAGAGCCAAATGCCACACTTCTCCCGGGAGGGGACCGACACGCATGGGACGGTGACTCACGTGCGTGTGTGTGCGTGTGTGTGTGTGTGTGTGTGTGTGTGTGTGGAATTTCTGGGGCGCCAGTCTACCCTGGAGGAACTCAAGTCGCCTGGGTGGGGGACATGCCTTTTCTTGTTTTTTTTTTTTGTTTTTTTTTTTAAAGTGGGCCATTTCCAGCCCCTCATAACAACAGATGGAAACAAGTCTACATACGCATCAAATGCATCGGATCTTAAGTCTCTTTCTTTCAAAGCCAATTAAAAGGTGAAGCCGCATATGGTTTTTCGACTCTCAAAGGCGATTTCTAAATGTGTATTTTGGGGGGAAAAAAAAGAGAGAGAGAGAGAGAGAAAATCGTCCTCCAGTTTGAAATTCCTATGGCTCGCAGAATGCAAGTAAGACACGGCACTCTTTGGGCTAAAAATCATCTTAACGGGTTTAAAATAAATCAGAACAAAATGATGTGAGCCGAACATATGTCTCCTATCACTTGGTTTTTTTTTTTTTTTCCCCAGGCAGAAGTGGGGTGAGCTGCCCCAGGCAGACTGTGCTCCCTTCGGGACGCGAGCGGACAGGGCCGGCTCCCAACTCCGCGTGTAGGAATTTTTTTTTTCACGGGGACTCGCCCGGGTCATTGCATGGAGCAAACAGAGCTAGGCTTTTTCTGTTCCAAAGAGAGCCTGGGTTTTAGACAAGGATGACCTTATAAAATAAATAATTACAGAACGTAAGGAACAGGTAAGATGACTAGATGGGAGACATGCCTCTCCTCCGGGAAGGACGGCCGGTGCTTGACATTTTTTAAGCTGTGAGTCGACGGGAACATTTTCAAAAGACGCTTTATTTCACTTCCCCTCCTCACACAGGGCAAACCATCTCGGCGCTCTAAAATAAAAACATATGCTTTAATTTAGCAAAGAGAAGCCGAAGAGCGGAATCTCCGCACAGATAATTTTTAAATTAAAGAGAAAGAGAGAGAGAGAGAGAGCGAGAGAGAGAGAGACTTTTAACTGTGTTTTCTACCTTTCGGGGGTTTACCTCCTCCACGTGTTAGTGATTTAACTGTCAGATCACAACAAACAGCGAACCCCGTCTCGGAGACGCTAGCTAGGACTCTAAGCTAGAAGGGGAGGTTTTCCTTGGAACTGCTCAATAGCAAATGCCGACAGAAAGTCCTGCTTTCCAAGTGTCACCAGACAGGGCTGCGACTCATTTATTTTCTCGTTTCCATCGAGCGAGGCCCGGGATTCAAACACATCCGTCTGTTGGCTTTTGAAACACGCGCAGTGCAGGCACCAGCTTCAAAACCCCTCCTTAATTTCCACAGTTTTGGCTTTTCATTGTTTGCAGCAATCTACGTACGGCCCTGGCATGCTGAACGCCCTCCAAAATCGGGGGGGATCTTGAAGCGGGGAGCTTGGAACGCACCGCGCTCTCTCTCACCCAACGAAAGCCCTTCCTCTCGCTGCACAGACAGCCTCGGCGGCCAGCCGTTCCAACGCCCCTTTCCCGAGATGTGCCCGGGAAATCAGGCAGGCCCGAGACCAGCTTCCAGAAGGAAGGCGTGCGCCTCCGGCCGGCCGGCATGGCCGATGGAAACCAGAGCCTGGTAAGCGTGCCCCAGCCAGCCAGCCAGCC
The DNA here is from genome assembly GCA_004027375.1 of Macroglossus sobrinus. Taxonomy (NCBI): domain Eukaryota; kingdom Metazoa; phylum Chordata; class Mammalia; order Chiroptera; family Pteropodidae; genus Macroglossus; species Macroglossus sobrinus. The sequence goes on along the minus strand of PVKZ01007042.1, from coordinate 21,209 downwards.
AGCCAGCCGGCCAGGTAGGCCGGCAGTGGGCAGCAGGGGGTTAATCGGGTGGTGGGGAGGGGTCCAGACAAAAGGCCAGAGGCAGGGATGGGAAGCCGGCAGGGGAATTCGGGGCTGGGCCCTGCAGCCCGGCCAGACTCAGACACAAGGAGCTCTGTCTGCCTGCCCGCTGCCCAGCACTGTGACTAACCGCCCCACTATTGTACCCTGAAGCCAGCCCTTTGTACCGTCCCCCTGGCGTCTGGGAGCCCGGGGGAGAACCCTCTGCAGCCGTCCCCCCTCGTCCCGGAAACTTGCGGCCTCAACACCCCTTCTTTCAGCCGCCGGGGCTGCTGCGGGCCTGACTCGCTCGTGGTGCGAGCATCTCACTCGTACCCTCGCCGAGAAGCCCCACCGGCAAAAAAAGGATGCAGAAAAAAAGCAGTCTCCCCAATTCTGGGGAGGCCACGGGGACCTGCTAAACCGAAACCGGCACTGCCCTCTCCAGGGCCACAAGGGGCCACCGAGCCTTTGAAATGCGAAGAGTCCCTTCAGAAGGGAGACGGATGTGTAAAATACACTCTGGGTTTCAAAGATGTGGGGGGAAAAAAAAAAAGTGAAACATCTCATCAATTGTTTCATATTCATTACACATTGAAATGTACTGTCTTGGAAAAGGATTAAACAAATGGTATTATGAGAGTGAATTTCGCTGGTCTATTTTTACTTGTTAAGAAATGTGGCTGCTAAGCCATTACGTTACAGCTGTGGCCGCGTTCCCGGCTCAGGCTGTTTGCACTGGCCCGAGTGGCACTAGGCCGGGGGGTTCGGGGTCTGCTTTCTACCAGGAGACAATGGCTCAACGATGGCACCGTGCCCCCCGCCCAGTGACAACCTCACGCGAGCGCCAACCCTAGAACCCTTCCAGCTGTTAGTGACCCCAGGCTTGTGCTCGCCTGTCTTGAGAATTGAGTCTTGCACACTCGTGTGTCTGCCTGCGACTCCTTTGGAAAACACATATGTGCACGTACAAACATAAAATCACGCACACACGCACAAGGGCCCTGCGTCAGCCTGTCCTGGGTGGCCTTTGGAGAAGCTACATTCACGGGGCACCCAGATGGCCCCCAAAGGACGCCCGGAGCCAGATCTGACCCCTTGTCCTGGGACAGACTTGAACCAGCCCAGGGCCCTACTGTCACTTTTGTGAATCTGAATACTTTTGCTTTCACGGCCCCTCCCTCCATAAGCATTAAAAATATTTTAGGGCAGCTCTGGTATAAAGATGAATCTAATCCAGGCTGAACTCGTCATTACACATTATTATTGTGGTCATTTTTTTCTTATTATTTGAAAAGACACTAAAATTCAAATGTATTTGTGGGCCCTGGGCACTGTGCCCCTCTGGGCCATCCCTCTGGGCGCCTGCACCCACTGCCTACGCTGCCTCCTTTCCCAGAGAGGCACCCCTTCTGCATTTGGGGCTTGCTTGATACCCCCCAGGGTGACCAAGGCCCTTCCCTATAGAATCGATCCCTTCAGTCCTGCCTGAAGTGGTGCATGCAGCCACCAGATGCCACAAAACTTTTCCACATTATTTTTAAAACACCTAAACCGGTCTGAGAAAGGCCAGGATCCCAGCAGGAGAAGCCTCCAAGTCCACAAGAACCAAGACTCCCCGAGCCCAGAGCTGGGGTGGGGTCCCCCTCCCTGTGCCCAGGCAGTACAATCAACACCAAGAGACCAGCTCCCCACGCACGCATGCGGGTGACACAAGAGGTGACTGTTGTGGTGCCCGGTAGCCCACCACATGGCCGCTCTGTGTGGGCCCTGGGCAGCCCCCGCCTCGGGCCCTCACACCCCTGGACGGGGTCCAGCTTGTGGATGGGGGTGCAGGGGAAGTGGGGGGCGGTGTCTGGCTTTCCAGCATGTCCCAGAAAGAGGCCTCAGATGCTCTGGCCTGCTGGCCTGTCCCCTCCCGTGGTGCCACCCTGCCAGGCCTGGGCCCAGACCCTGCTGGGGAAAACCCCAGTGCAGGAGATGGTTAAAATTCTGCATCCTTTTTGCATCCGCCTCCAGAGGAAGCGCTGCCTTTTTTTTTTTTTTTCTCCCAAGCAGGGGGAGTAAAAAAAAAAAAAAAAAAAAAAAAAAAAAAAACGCTGAGAGCAGCAATTTGCAGGCCTTGGGATGTTTTTCTCCTTGACAGCCTGGGGCCCCGCCTCGCTGGGCCTCCTCCACCCCCAGACCACAGCTTTGGGTCTGCGCCGCGGCCGGCCGAGGCCCGAGGCCCCATGCACACACGGAACCGGCTGCCCGAGAGGCAGGCAGGCAGGCTGCAAGGCTGCAAGGCTGCAAGGCTGCAAGGCTGCAGCCAGGCCTGGCACTGCCCTGCTTTGTGCCCGCTTCTCTCCGCCGCCCCTCGCCCCCTGCAGGCCCGCCCGGCCCGCCCTGCACCCACCGGGGGTGCCCTCACCTTCTGGGCCCGGCCTCCAGGCTGGGGGGGGGGGTGGGGGGTGCTGCTCACGCCCAGGGCGCCCCGGCCACGTCCTCGGCACAGCCACTGCTCACCCCGCCCTGCCGCCAGCGCCGCGGCGAGCCTGGCACCGTGCCAGGCTGCCTGGGAGCCCAGCCCGGGCGGGGTGGGGGGCGGGGAGGGGTGCGCCGGTGCCAGCAGAGGGAGAGGCCCAGATGCCCAGCCAGCCCGAGGGGCCTCCCCCTGCCTCCCGTCTCCCGAGCCCCATAAAGGCGCACAGACAACACGGGGCGGTTTAGTCAAAACAGTCATGTGCAGGAGCCGGCTCACCAACAAAAGCCCGTATTTATTTATTTAGTTCACACACTCAGATAAGGAGCTGCCTTTGTGAGCATAATTTCACACACACCAGAAAGGGGGCGATGCCACGATGCTCCCGCCGCCGCCGCCGCCGCCGCCAGCGCCCCCCGGACCGCCGCCCCGGCCGCGGGAACCACGGGCATTTCCATATTGAAATCGGGGCAGCAGCTTATGATGAATTAAGAAGGAAAAAGGCAAAAAGGAGAGGAAAAAAGAGAAAAGCAAGCAGTGGGGGGTGGGGAGCTGGACATTCGGGGCCGCGCGCCGTGCCAAGGTGCCCGCCGAGGCTTAACCCCTCCCGTGCCGGCCCCGGAGGGATGGGGGGCGGGGGCTGCCCCGGGTGGGCGCGGAGGGAGCACGGACCCGGGCCCCAGCTGAGCCCCAGCCTTGGGGTGCGCATCCTTGCCCGCCTTCGGGAATCGAGTGCCACCCCAGTTTCTAAGGCTGCCCCGGGAATGCCCTCTTTCTTCCTGGTTTTCTTACTCAGAACAGCTCAGCACTGCATGGGCCAGTGGGCCGTGCTGGGGGGGCTGGGAGAGACGCCCCAAAGCTGCCCAGTGGATGGGCTGGACCAACAAGAGCCACTGCCATTCTGGCTAGGACAGACTCGTCCTTTGTACACCCCCCCCCACCACACACACACACACACACACGCACACATGCACGCCCTCCACAACATGCAAGCTGCAACACGGCCCTGCTCCTCATGGCCACCACTCTCCCCATGCAGGCCCGCCCGGCCCACCACAGACCCCCTCACACTCACAGGTGCCACCAAGGTCTGCCCCATGGTGCCTCTGTCCCCAAGGGCAGCTGGCCTGCTCTGGGAACAAGGCAGGAAGGCCTGCCACCCTTCTGGAAAGAGTCGAGGGCTGTGGCCGAGTGAGAGTGGGAGAGACGGTGGCTCTAGGGGCAGGGATGGGCCTCGTGGAGCCCTGGTTTTAGGGTCCGGCCACCACCAAGCCTTGGCCCTGCCCTGGCCGGCTGCGTTATCCCTGCTCGAGCAAATTATCGGGCCTTCCTGAGCCTCGGTGTGCCCACCTGCAAAACGGAGATAACAGTGCCCACCGTGCGTGCCCGTGGGGTCGAGGTGAGGTGGGGCAGCTCCGGGCCGAGCAGAGAACCGGCCTGAGTTCCCAGAACCTCTGCCCTGATGGCGGCGGGCACGGCGCGGGGCGGGTGGGGCCTCTGGCAGGAAGCTCCTTAGGACTTGGCAGGTGGGTGACGTTAAGGGCCTGGAGCTGGGAGAGCATCCTGGGTGTATCCAGGTGGGTCCAATCTAATCACACGAAGCCCTAGCCGTGGAGAACCTTTCCCGGCTACGGTCAGAGAAAGACTCAAGGCCTCTCTTGGAAGATGGAGGAAGGGGCCGCGAGCAGATGAATGTGGAAGCTTCTGGAAGCTGGAAGAGGCAGGAAATGGATTCTCCCTGGGAGCTTCTAGAAGGCGCTGGCCCCGCCCACACCTCGACCCTAGCCCTGAGACATTGAAGACTTCCAACATCCACGACTGCGTGATAATAAACCACATGCGCTGTCGGGACACGAACTCTGTGACATTGTTACGGCAGTGACAGCACGAGCACCCCAACTCCCCTTCGCCCAGACAGCCTGGACACCCCCGAAGGAGGTGTTGGGACACGGCCTACGCTGTGTGCACCCCACACGCGCTGCTCGTCTGCGGTGCGAGGCGCCGAGCTGGGGTCAGCAGCCCTGGGGAGCCTTCGGCCAGGTGGCTGGATGCCCTGCAGAGTGCATCCCTTCCTCATCCTCCTCCTGCCTCTCCTCGCCACCAGGTGGAGTGTCCCCTGTGAGTGGCACCGAGTTAAGCGTCATCCCCAACCCGACAGGCTCCCCGGCCGAGGCAGCCAGACCCCCGAGCCCTGTCCATAGTTTGGTAGGATGAGGGCCCATTATCTGCTTCACAATCATTAATGTGTCTTTTTCACAAGAGGACAAGTGGAGGTGGAATTCAGAACAACCCTAAGAAGCTTCTGGAACGCAAACGTCTCCCTAACAGCCTTCGCCCCCTTAGGAAAGAAGCGGGAAAGTGCAAATGTGCATGCACACAGACGTTCCTCGAAGTGGTGTGTGTAAGAGGGAGAAGTGGAAATCGTTGGACGTGACCTGTGTCCGCTAGTGAAGGGTTAAGGACATCCAGCCAGTGGAATATTAAATAGTCATGAAAAATCAGCTCGTAGAACGGTATGCTCTGGCGTAAGGGGCCAGTTGAGATTACAACACGCAGTGAAACAAGCAGAAGATAAAATGGTACGTATAATAAGACGCGAAGATGCTCGTTCTGTTTCGCATCACTGTTTCCACAAGGGATGGAAAGCCTTTAGCAAGGGTCCAGAATGCTCTCCAATTATCAGCATGTCCCATCAGTAATGGGGGAAAAATTATGGCAGAAGAGCAGTCACAGCTCCTTCGGTGGAGCTGCCCCGCGGGTGCTCCCGGGCCGGGCACGCGGCACGCACAACGAGTGACAAGAGGAGCTGGCCTGCGGCTCCACACTCAGCCCCACATGGGAAGGCCCTGCCCTCACAAGAGCCCAGGCGTGGCCGCACGCCCTGTTACCAGCATCTTAAAACTCTTAATCCCACATTTTTACATTGCTCTGTAGCGGGTTCCGGCCCCGAGCCTGGGGCTCTGGACACCTTGACCTTGGTTTCCAGTTTCCTGAACGCAGCCGCCAGCATTTCGTACCAGGTTTATTTCGATTCCTACTCAGAGATATCGTCCCTTCCTCTCCTTGGTACGTGAGCTGTCAGCAAAAATGGGGCACGGGGGGCCATGTTTTGTAAAAGCATGCATCCATCGCTTGCACTGTTTTTCCTGGAGACTGCAATCAGCATCTCATCAAGTTTGCAGGGCCTTTTTTTTCTTTTTCTTTTTTTTTTTTTTTTTTAACCAGGTGTGTGTTTTCCCTGGGGAAACCAGATACCTCCGACCCAGGGTGACTGCTGTGGACCTGTCCCACCTCTGGTCCGACCAGTGAAGACTCAGGCACCGCCTGGAGGCTTTCTCCTACAGCGTCTGCAGCAAGACCACCAGAGAGGTGGTGAGCTGCTCATCTCTGGGGGCATGCAACGAAGACTGCCTGGCCGAGGGCAGGGACATGCGCAGGACGCACGCTGTCTCTGGATGGGAAGTTAGCGTGGAGACCCTGGTCCTAGAGTTATAAGTGCACAGGGCATCATCCGGCAGCTTCTCAAGGTGGGGACCATGTCAGACCTACCTGTGCATTGAGCACAGGACGATAGGCACAGGGGAGGGGCTGTCGTTTAGGGTAAAAAAAGAAACACAAAGAAAGAGTAGGGAGAGGAAAAGAATTGCGATCTGAGATGGGATGCGAGAGAGTGATTCCCGAGCTGTCCCCGAAGCAGGTGGTGTGTCAGAGGAGCCAGGAGCCACAGCCGCGGCTAACGTTTATCAAGTGCCTACTGTGTGCTAGTGCCATGCTATAGGTTCACACAGGTGTCACAGTTCTCAGGCTGACAACTGGCCTGGCTCACCGCACAGCCCATCACCCTTTGGGGGCGACAACAACAGGCCCAGGCTTTCACAATGAGTGGCTGCTCTACCTCCCGGGAGATGAAGAAAGTTCAAGTTCAGGTTCACTTTCTGCATCGTGTCCCTCCTGGGCTACACAATGAACGCCACCAGCACGGACGGACGGACGGAGCAATTCGAAAACCTCCTTTGAAGGAGATTTTTTAACTTCACATCAACTCAGTTAAGCCGATCTCCTCGGAGGGAGGCAAACCAGCTTCAGCCACATGGAGGGCTCAGTGTGTGGCGGACGACGCTTCCCTGTGCTGTGGGCACACGAGGTGCAAACTCCCCTTGCTCCCGGGAACCCCAGACCTATGGGGCTTCCTCCCCAGGGGTTAGGCGGGGGCCGGGATCATGCCAAAACTCGCCTCTCTTTTAACCCTAACCGACTCGTGCATGAGGAGTGGTGACCTGGGGCGCCACGGGCTGGGTGCATCCCAAGGATGTGTGTCCTCCGTCTTACGGTGTTTTCAATTTTTGGACATTCCATGCACGAATCTGGATGTCCTTCTCCTGAAGAGCCAGAAACTCTGGAACTCTAGGCTTTTACCGCCTTGGCAGCAACGGGAAGGAGCTGACGTCTGGCCGCCCCTTAGGGCCTGGGCTCTCTGTTCCCACAGTCCTGCAAACCCTTCACTGGGTGTCACCTGGCCCGCCTGGACCCTGTAGGATGCCCGTCAGAGGCCCCTGTTGGAGTGTGACCTGCCCAGGCCCCGTCTGGCCCAGCCCATCTCACTCCCACATGGGTGCTCCGTCCGCTGCCCCTGCGGCCACTCACGGAGAAGGACTCTGAGGCCAGGAGCCCTGGGCATGGAGGAGGTTAGCGATAGCCTCTGGAAGGTTAGGGACCAATCCACCACGGAGAGCGTGGCCAGCCAGGCAGTCCCCGCTGTGGCTGGGGCCCATGCAGTCAAGCTGGGCTCTCCAGGCCACTGCCCAGAGCACAGCTCTGGGAGCTTCTGAGTCTCTGCCACTACCGCAGTGGGTGGCTTCCCTACCCAACGAGTGTCCCCTGGGGACCAGGCCATGCACAGGGGCAGAGGCCTTGTCTCAGGCAAAGGAAGGGAGATGGGTGCAGAGGAACGGAGAAGGGGCCTGGGCCTGTGGGTGGAGGCAAGGGGGGGCCACCAGTGTCCCCATCGCTGCTCCCCAGGGACAAGGCCCCCTCCGCCCCAGGCCCTGGTTACAGCTGATCTGCTGTGTCCCCAGTGGGGGCTTAGCAGCACAGCTCTGCTGGCATGGCTGCGCCAGGTAGAGCCACAGGGTGCTGGTAGCCAGGAGTGCCACCCCAGGTGGCCTCGGGGAAGGCGCTTCAGCAGGTGGGCAAATCAGAAGCAATGTCCACCCCTGTTCTCCAGCCGGCTCCCCGGGCAGCGGTGAGGGGGCAGCTGTGCCGGTGGGGGTGCCTCTCCCTGGCAGGCCCTGACCCACGTGTGCAGCCCCCCTGAGAGCTGGAGCGCTGCACGGGGGCTCCCCCCTTCCCTCGGGAGCTCCCCTCCTTCCCTCCTGCCCAAGGAGCGGCGAAGAAAGCCAGAGGGAGCGTCTTTCCCCTGTACCAGCCCTGATGGCCGCGCCGCGCGGCCCCGGCGGCCCGGGGAGGGACACGTGGGGGCAGACCCCCTCCCCGGCGTCCCGAGTCTTTGTTCAGGGGCCGGCGAGGCCGCCCTCGCGGGGCGGAGGCCGCGGCCTGCGCGCTCGCCCGGGGCGCCCCCTCCCGGCCCGGGGCCCGGAGCCGGGCCCCCGACCCCGGCTGGGACCCCGGCCGGGACCCCCGGCGGCGGGCGGCGCCCCGGGCGAGGGCAGCCGAGCGAGCGGGCAGCGCTTACCAGGTCGTCCCCGAGCGCGCCCCGCGCGGTCCGGGCGGGGCGGGAGCCGAGTCAAGTTCACGTCCGGCCCGCGGACTGTCCGAGGTCCCCCGGGGCGCGCGGCGGGGCAGAGCCAGGCCGCGGGGGGCCACGGCCCCCCCCCCGGGCCGGCGCCCACGCGCGCGCGCGCGCGCGTCCCCGGCGGCGGCACCGCTGTCACCCTGGCCTGGCGACCCCAACTTTCCGCACAGTGGCGGAGCTGGAAGTTTCCGGGCTTCGCGGGCGCTGGGCTGGGTTTCAGCAACGACGTCTGAGCTTGGCAACAAAGACGGAGAGCGACCGGGAGAGGGGAGAGCAGAGACAGAAAGACGGCGGCGGCGACCTGGGCCGGCCACTCAGACGGCCCGAGGACTTGCAAGTCCACCCAGCAGCTTTGGGGCTTGTTTTAATTTTGAGGGGTGCACAACCACCCTTTTTCCCCCCTGCACTCAGCGCCCATGGCTGAGGCACCCTCATTCGGGATCACCAAAGAAAGCTCTTGGCAATTTGGGGGGCATGGGGGGAAGGAGGGGCGCAAGACGCTTCCTGAAAAGTGGTTGACGCACAAGCCAGGTCCCCAGGGTGGCAGCAGCAGGCCCCAGGCTCGCTCTAGGCTCGTAGCCTCAGCACGTGGGCTCAGGTCAGGCACCGGGGCCACCACCCCATGTGTGTTCCCCTCTCAGAGGGAGGGGCAGCTGGGACCCCTGGTGTCCAGGGGGAGGACCTGGGCTCCTTACGGGGTCCTGGGTCCAGCCACGCGCAGCCTGCGCTCCCCGTGAATGTGGGACCCTGTGTTTGCTACAAAGAACAGGGTCCTACGAGGAGGGAGGAGGGCTCACCAGCCCGGCCGCCCCCTTCAGGGATCTCCCTGGCTGCTGCTGCCCCCCATTTTCTGCCCTCCTGGCTCTGCATGGCTTGGAAGGCTCCCAGGGTAGCGTCCTGGGGACACCTCTGGGGGAGGCAGCCAAAGGAAGCTGCCCGAGGTCCTGTGAGCACTGGAACCGGAGCCGAGGGGCACAGAGTGTCCAGCAGCCCCCTGGCCCTGGGAGGCTCCCGCCTTGTCCTGTGCATTCATGTTCATCCTTCCTTGCAAGACACGTTTATGAAGATGGCACTCGGCCCCAGGCCCGACTCCAGAGGCCGTTTCGGGCTGGGAGAATGGGGCTGTTTGTTCGTTCAAGAAAAAATGAGCAAGGGGGCCGTGGGATGGGGGTAAAAGGGAATAATAATAGGTGCTTCTTGTCCCAGAAAAGTGGGTGGTGCCTCGAACGGCTGGAGATCCTCTTCCTGAAGTGGACACACATCTTCCCTTCCAATAAGTCCTCGGAGGGCATCCCTTCTGAAGCTGGTCCTGGACATTTGCACCCGTTCGTGGAAGAGGCAGCAGCCACGGGGGTGCCCGATGGGGCCGCCCGTCCACCTGGAAACTTCCAGAACTTGTCTGAAGGCCATAGAGGGGGTGGGGGTGGGCAGGTCGTGCCTAGGGCTGGCGGGGGACGCCTTGTGGAGCCGTTTGTTCACACTGCAAACGCTGGTGCTCACCTGCCAGGGATGCTCCACAAGCTTGTTTTCACAGGAGCAAGCATGGATACCTTTTCTCATTCTCCCAGCCCGGGCTGGTCATCTGCGCATGCTCCAGCAAAGCAGTGATGTTCGGTGAAGGCTGGGTGCCAGGGGTGACCTTTCACGGGAACGTGGGGCAGGTGTCCCTCGTTCTACACAAAAGCTCCTCGCACAGGGGCCTGGCCTTCTCCAGGCAGGGAAGCCTCTCTGCTCCCTCCCATGGGGTTGTCACCGGGGAATTTCACTCCTGAGCTGTAACTGCTTTATTTGGGGGGGCTAGATAATGCATGAGGACTGCAGCTCTTCCCGAAGCCTGGACCCATTTGCTTCCTGATTCCCGGTCACTGGTGCTCAGTTTGTCCCAAAGGGGCACGTCACTCTAGCTCCATCAAAAACCATCAAGACCCTATCCAGGCTGGCTTCATGGGCCCGTGCAGTGCCCCCTCAAGCTCCATGCTCTTTTGTCCCTGTCTTAAAATCCCTAATCCTTTTGAACAAGGGGCCCTGGCCTCCGAAATTATATGGCTGATCCCTACTTTGGCTGTGGGTTAACAGGGTATTAAAGTTAGAAAAACAACAAAACAAAACAAAACATGATTTTATATACATATGTATATGAAACTAAATTCTGTTTATAGAAAATAATTCCAGAGTCTGTAGACAAGATAAAAACATTTTAATTGGAAATCAATTGTATTTAGGAAACGCGTTCACTCTGAAGAGGCAGGAAGTCGTTATGGAAATGGCAGAGCCTGCCCGTGGAGTTGGACGCATGGTGTTCTGTCCCCAGCTTTGCCACCTGCGTGCTAAGCGCCAGCTGCAGGTTAGCACCCCGGCTGCAGGGGGCTCAGCTTCCACCTGCGGGGTGCTCTGAGGAGCCAGACGGTGGGAGAGTTCCATGGGAGATCTGACACAGACCAGGTGCTCAATTAAAAGCGTCCTCGGCTGTCACAGTGATGGTTATATGTGAAGGCTCAGGTACAAATGGACTACTTTCGATGTAAGCACATTTTATCTCTTCTTATTATGAAAGGGTTATGCACTGCTCCAGAAAAACTTGGAGAACACGGAGGGAGGGAGGAAGGGAGGAAGGAAGGAAGGAAGCGTTTCCCTCTCAGTCCCTTGGCTCCAAAGCCTTCGGCCAATGACTTCCCAGTCTGTTTCTTTACAGTTCTATAAATAGACAGACAAATACATTACATTTTAGACCTTTTTTTTTTTTTTCTTTTACTTCATCCACTTATTTTTAAATGGAAACGCTGGTGAGGCCCCACGGGAGACTCTGAGCAGGACTGAGGACCCCCAGGCTGTGAGCTCATCCGGGCGACCGCACCTGGACTGCACTGTCACAAGCAGGCGTGTGACAAAACCACGGCTCCCATCCACTCCTGTGCACAAGGGCCATACGGTGATGACACGTACAGTCACGAAGGTGCCGGCTGATAAAAACTGCTCATCACAGAGTGTCCCTAACCTGCTGCTGCTCCCTCATCTTTCCCATGTGTGATTTTGGTTAAAAAAAAAAAAAAAAGTATTTTAACAGTTTCAGGCTCTTATTTTTAATATCCACAGTCTGTTGCAGAATCTGCTCAGCGAGGCGATGGGAGAAACCATACCCGAGGTCTCCTCGTTAGCACCTTTGTGAGGCCAGCTGGCTGGAGGGGAGGGGGCCTGCTGGGGTGCAGGCCGGCTGGGGGTCCCTGACCCCACACCCACACTGCATCAGTGAGCTGTTTGGGGCCCCCAGAGACTCCTGGAAACTGAATCTTGAATGCCAGGAGAATCCAGGCGTGGGGTCGAGTCTCAAGTTCACTGGTTACTGACTGGGTAGGACTACTGGCTGGGTGACCCTGAATGTGGAGAGCATGGGGGTGGCACACAGTAGCCCCAACCTCACAGGGCTGCGGGGTGGGCAGGACGTGCCCTACAGCTCAGTGCACAGGGGCTGCCCACCCCCTGCCAGTCCCTGCAAGTCTCACGGAGGAGGGCCTTCCCCCGCAGGGATAGGGGCGGAGATCAGAACCCCCTCCCCACCCTCTTGCCCAGGGTAGCCCAGGAGACTGGCACATTTGGGAGAGGTGCCCAGGGCCCCAAGGCTCAGGCACTCCAAGCGGGAGGGTCTGGCTTCCAGGCCTCTGAAGCCAGCCCCGGGGCAGGGCTTCTGTATCAGCGGTGCCCGGTGGGCACAGCGGCCCTGGAGACTAAGCAGGGACAGAAGCCAGACCAGGGCACCCGCCATCCCCAAGCAGTCACTTTCCTTTCGCTGGACCGGGGGCACCCTCGCTGTCCCTCGCTGTCCCGTCCCGGAGCCCAGCCCCGAGTCCCCGGCCTGCTGCAGCTGGAAGCAGGGAAGAGAGAGATGTTTGCTTTTATGTAATTTCTTTATTTTAGACGAGTGTTTGTTATATAGAAAATTTGGAAATACAGAAAAGCACGGAAAACAGAAATTACCCATGAGATAACGACTGCGTACATTTTGTTGAAATTCCTCTGGTATAGTTTCCAAATTATATATGTGTATGTACTGTGTGTGTGTGTGTGTGTGTGTGTGTGTGTGCGTGTGTGCACGCACACACATGCACACACATGCACATGCACAATCATACTGTAGGGTATTTCAGAATCTCTTTGTTTAATGTTGCAAGCATTTTATGTCATTAAATAGTATCCTCTCCGGGATTTGAAAACCAAATTTTAAATTTCCATTATTTTAAAAATCGACTTCATTGAGGTCTAATTTCCACGCAGTAAGATCCCTTTTACTTATACCATTCGATGAATTTTGACAAACGTATACACCCGTGTAACCACCACTACAGTCAAGAAAGATTCATCGCAAATATGTGCCCTAGTCCCCGCCACCCAGGCCCCGGGCAACCACTGAGATGAATCCGGTCATTATAGCTTTACCTTGATTTCACTTAATTCACACGAGATCATAGAGTATGGACCCCCGCTCAGCAGAATTGATAGTCTACATGGCTGAATCTGTCCATGGCTCGTTCCTTTGTATTGATTCATAATATCCCATTGTATGCCTATTAATTTATCTGTTGGTGGACGACTGGGTCGTTTCTGATGGTTTGCTCTTGTGAGTACAGGTTTGATTTTTAAATATTTTTAACCAGCAGTGTCCCTGGCACAGGGCGAGGTATATGCACCCAGTGGGCATGGTCTGTGTCATTTCCCCGGCCCGCGCCCGAGAGCCGTGGGGTAGTCAATCCTGCAGGAGGGTTAAAACTCCTGTCACTATTGTGTAAGACAGGTCTCCTTAGAGGTTTGGCTGTTATAAATAAATAATGCTGCTCGGGACATCTGGATACTGACGCGATTCTGGATGGCTACGCTGCCTTCCTAAGGTTGGATTCCCAGCAGCGGACGTGTCAGGTCAAAGGGTGTCTGTGTGCGGAGGGGGGGGCCCAGACTTTTAGGCACGTTCAGGTCCATGTCCACCCATTCGCGTCTCGTATTAAGGATTCCCATCATGATCCCCATTGTTCAGACGGGACAACCGAGGGCCGGCGTGACCAGCCAGTGGCGGCCCAGCGGCGAGGGACAGAGTTCGGAGGAGGCTCGCTTCCTGGGCAGCTTCCCTGCCTCACTCTCACTCCTCCGCCTGTATCAGAAACGCCTGGAACTCTCCCACAAAGATTCCTGGAAACCGTGAGAGATGAAAGGTAGCCTCGTGTTGATGAGTCTGGCTTGGGCTCGGGTCATCCGCCGAGCTCGGATGCGTGTGACTGTCTCCGTTTTCGTCCACATGCACGCTGGCACTGTCGCACGCCACCACCGCTAGTGCCGGCCAGTCCAGACGATCCGGTCCGCGTTCTCCTTCCAAACCCCTTCAGCGCTGAGCCAGGAGCCACAGGGGGCCCTGGCTGGGCTTCCACGCATGTACTCAGACTTGGCCCAAGGGACTCTTGTTATTTCCCCAAATCAAATCTCCCCTCGAGGACAAAGATCAGGCTGCTGGGGGAATACAAAAGAATGATCCGTTCCCCAGACAGGCTGCTCCCAAAGGGGTGTTGCAGCCGGTCTGGGGGTGCCTGCGCCCTGGCGCTCGGCCAGTGCCTGGCGGAGTGCAGGTGCTCCTTGGAGGACGGGAGGCCTTGGTGTCTGTCTCAGGCTGTGGAAAAATAGCTCAGTATTAAAGCAGACAAAAATCGATTTTGTTCACTTAATTCTTCGGCTCCTATGTGTCTGACAAAGTTATACCCATGATCTTATTGAACTTTTCACAACCAAAAAACGGTTATCCCCGTGTTAGAGAGGAAAAAAACCTAAGGCTCAGAGAGGTTAATAAACTTGCCTGAGGTCACACAGCAGCGACACTCAAGCTCAGCGTGGCTGCTCTTTGCAGACACCAGGCCCCAGCCTCTCCTCTGAGTTAGAGAGGCCTGTGCCCGGTGTGTGACTCACAGGCCCCCAGGAACACACAGCCATCGGGAGCCAGCTCCGGTAGAACCCAAGGTCACTCTCAAGTGCCTGGAGGATACAAGTGGACCGGACTCTCCGTCCCCACCTGCCCAATTCCTGCCAGGTCCCTGCGAGGCTTCCTTCCTGAGACCACACCCCAGGCTCACCCCGCTGCTGTGCGGACCCACTGACAGTCCAGCCCTCCTCCGTTGAAGGTGGTGCTGTTCTCCGATTTGGGGCAAAGAAGAATCACCTTCTCTCTGCCCTAAGTCTGAGGCCTCCCTGCTCTGCCAGCCAGGAGGCCTACGGAGACCTTTGCCCACAAAGGAAGAAACCAGGAAAGGGAGAGCCCATTCTCTCAGAAAACATGTGTTTTCTGTTTACAGAGGGGCTTGTCCAGTTCCCATGCTTTGTTCTTTAATATGGAGCCAAGAAAAAAAAATCAAATGTGTGGCTTCCTCTCTGAGGTGCCTTTGGAGGTCGGAAAGCCTGGCTTGTCGTGGGCACACTGTGCTGTGTCTTGAGCAGGCCTGGGCCAGGGCCTCGAGTCCTGTCTGCAGCCAACGTCCAGCATCACGTGGCCCTAGTCTACCAACCTGGAAAAGGCACATGGAAAGCCAAAATGTCCCCTAGTGCCTCCCAGGGAGGCAGGGGGAGGAGATGAGAGGCAGGCAGCTTCAGTGTAGCTGGTGTTCTGGTTTCTTCGACACTGAGTTTGTACGTGTGTGCGTGATATCCTGGGGTACTCTCACGCACACTTCCTGGCCCTGTGTCACATGCATGGCTGACTTGGTCCAACAGACCACCCACTTCATCCCTCTTGTTAGATGCTACATAGAGGGTGTCTTTTCCCATCACTTGCACAAAGGGACACTGGGTAACACATAGAAGGCTGCTAACTTGGCACAGATCTCCAGGCTGCTGGAGGTAGAGTTTATGGGCACCAAGCACCTTCAGAGCAGAGAGGGACTCAGCTCTGGGTAGGAGGGTCCTCCTGCTGAGGATGAGGCAGAGTGAACCTCAGTAACAGAACCAGCAGCCAGCTGCGCCTACTCAAAGGTAACTATTATTGAGCCAGAACAGCAGTGTAAAAGCTGAGACTAGAATTGGGGATCTGGGTCCAAAGGCAGGATGTGCCCTTTCTCCTGAGAGGCCTTGGACAAGTCACCTTTATGATCTCAGCCCCCTCATCTGTGAAAAGGATGACTGGTATCACCAGCACTTAATGGAGCTGCTGTGGGGAGTAAGGAGATGACACAGTGGCATACAACCCAGGCCTGCCTAGTAATGGTTTTCAATAAATGACAGCTATTAGATTTCTGGGCCTTCAAACTTCTTAGAAGTGGAACTGTTAACTCCAGCATGTTCTCATAGCTTGGACCCCAGTCACAGCCAGCAGGAAGAGGGGGGCTCTGAACTGGGATAGAGCCTGGTTTGCTGGGCCTAGCTTTCTCCCTGTAAAGAGAGGGTCCCAGCAGACATGGAGGCTTAACGGGAGCCTCACCTCCCCAGGGGGGCTGCGTCTGGGGCTGCCACGCGCTTTGATACGCTCCTGGCCTGGCATGCCTGCAGCTCCTGTCTGGGGGTCCCCACCAGGGCCGCCCCTCTTCGATCTGGGGCCCCTGACTGTGAGGTCTCCACTGCGGCCCCGGGTCCCGCGCACTGGGGCTTGCAAGAACACGAATGAGGACAGAGGGTGCACGCGGGAGCTCCTCGGGGAGCCGCGCCCTTCCACCGCAGCGCTCGGCAGCCTTGACCTTGCAGGCCACACGCCCTTCCGTCCCGCGCCGGAAGCCAAGACCAGCGCGACCGGCGGCGCGGACGCAGCGTGGCGGCGAGTGGGCGGGGCCGTACGTGCCCGGGGGCGGGATCTCTGCGCGGCCGACTGCGGAAGCCCGGGCGAGGGCGCAGCGGGCCCACACAGCGGCGCCGCCGAGGGGGCGTGGCGCGGCGCGGCGTGGGGCGGGGCCTCCACGCGCTGGGGGCGGGGCCTCTGGGCCGACTCCCGCTGCCTGGGCTGCGGGCGGTTGCGACGTGGTGTCGCAGTCCGGGGGGCGGGGCCTGGGCGGGGCCTTAGGCGCACATAGGCGGGGCCTCCGCGCGGCCCGCCGGGAAGCTCGTGGGCGGGCTCGGCGGCGGCGGCGTTGGGGCGGGACCTGGGCGGGGCCTCGGGGCGGTGGCGACGGCGACGGCGACGGCGACGGTGATTTCAGTTTCCACGCCCCGCCCTCTGCGCTCGAGCCTGTCGGGCCTTTGCTCGCGTTCCAGTGCTTTTTAAGCTAAATTTCATCTTATTCAGATTTTTCTTACTTTAGACTTTCATTTTTTAAAGTTTGATAATTTTCTGTTCTTTTTCCTCTTCCCCAACCGGATAACAACCAGACAGTAGAGAATTTGGAAAACTTAGGAATGGACAAATAAAAATGAGAAATCTTTCAGAATCTCACATCAAGTCAGGGCCGGGAGCTCAATGTGGACTCTGGTCTTGAGTCCTTTTCTTTTTTTTGGTAAATATATAGATTTTTAAAATTAACACTTTATATGCACTTGAGGATGTCTTTAAAATAACTTATTTTTTTTCTGACTGCAAAAGCATGCATTTTTCCTTTTTTACGCGATTATACGCTATCTTTGAAACAAATGGGCTCGTACTATACATATTGTTTTTCAATTTTCTTTCATGCATGGTTATATTATAAATGTCCCCACATCACTGAATGCTTATCTGCAACGCTACTTGTGGTCACACAGCCCTGTGTTGAGTGTTCTGTTTTATTTAACCTATTCGCTATGATTGGACATTTGATGGCCAGTTTCCATCTCTTCCTTCATTTGTGATGAACATGTTTGTAGCTAAATCTTTCTGCGCGTTCATGAAAATTCCTTGTGATAAATCCCTAGGAATTGCTGACTCAAAGGATCACTAATGCTTCTCATACCCCTCTTTTTAAATGTTTTCCAAGTTTAAGTAGCAATAAATGAATGTTTTAACAAATGATATGAACCAAAAATACTGTCTATACAAAAAAAAATCTTATATACAAAATATATAAAGAACTCCTACATCTTAACAACAAACCTAGTAAAAAAAGTTGGGCAAAGGTCTTGAATAGACATCTCTCCAAAGATTATATGCAAACGGCGAAGAAACATACGAAAAGATGTTAGACAACACGAATTGCTAGGGAAATGGCAAATCGAAACCACAATGAAACACCACCTGATACCTATTATGAAGGCTATAGAAAAAAAAAAGCATTGGTGAGGATGCGAAGATGCTGGAACTCTCAGGCATCGCTAACAGGAAAATGAAATCATGTGGCTGTGTGGAGAACAATATGGTGGCAGCTCCTCAAAAAGTTAACCGTAGAATTGATGCACGACGAGGCAAATTTCCTTGAGGTTGGTTGTGGGGAGACCAAGCCCTGTAACTAGAGAAGAAGAGGGTCCTTTGGCGGTGAGCGTAGAAAGGAAAGTTTATTAGAAAAGGGGTAACGCTCCACCAAGTGTGGTATCTTAGAGACAAAGAGAGAGAGAGAGAAAGACACGAAAGCACCTTGAGTGTTCAGGGAATTCAGTTTATAAGTCATTCTTTAGTTCCCATTTCCTTTGATATGGACATACAGTGAGGAAAGGGAAGGGTATGTATCTTGAAAAGTTAAGGATATGCATAGTGGAAGGCCTGCTGGCAGTTCTCAGCCTTTAATCCGTAGGTTCCCCATGGTTTTAGCCTTAGAGAATGACTTTTGGTTCCTGTTTGCCCCTCCAGGTGTGGGGAATGGGTAGTTAGCAATCCCAGCAGAAGTCTTCCTTTCTCTGCAGGTGTCTTCCCACCTGGCTGCAGGGCAGATCAGCATATCACAGTCTCTGAATGTGGCTTGATTAACATTTTTAATTCTCTGGCCTCCTCCCGTTGTCATTAGAATTACCATATGACCCAACAATTCCACTCTTAGCTACCTACCCAAAAGAACCGAAAGCAGGGACTTTAACAGATACTTACTTACACATCTCTGTTCATGGCGGAATTATTCACAATAGACAAAAGGTAGAAATAACTCAAATATGTCCTCCGCCGATGAATCGATGAACAAAATGCGGTGTATGCGTCCCATGGAATATCATTCAGTCTTAAAATGGAATGAAATTCTGACACGATCTACAATGTGGGTAAATCCTGAAAACATTGTGCTAAGTGAAATAAGCTAGACACAGAGGGCAAATATCGTGATTCCACATATACGAAGGACCTGGATTAGTCAAATTCAAAGTCATAGAGACAGAAAGCCGAATGATATTGACCCGGGGCTGGGAGAAGGGAAGTTATTATGAAATGGGGACGAAGTTTCAGTTTGCTATGATGAAAAAGTTAAGGAGATGGATAGTGGTTATGGTATGTGAATGTATTTAATGCTGCCGAAATGGTAAATTTTGTGTCATGTACATTTTAACACACACACACACACACACACACACACACACACACATACACACACATATTTCTGTTGTGGAAGATCTCTCCTAGATTCCAGTTCCAAGAATGCTTGGGTGGGACAAGACCTGCACACGTAGCAAGCTCCTCGGGGGTGACCCTGCCCAGGTGGTCCGGGACAATCCTTGGACGCCCTGTTCTAGGGAAACACATCCAGCATTTCTGTAATATTTTCCAAGCTGAGAGAAGCAGTGTGTCACTATGGATCTTTATCTGAACTTAGTTTTTTTCCTTTCTGGGCCATTGAAACACACACACACACACACTCACACACTTGACTCTCTTTGTCTCGATTGCAAACATAATACACGTTCGTTGTCAACGATATCGCAACACAAAAAGGCACCCGTGAGAAAATAAATAGCACAGAATCCTAACTCAGAGTGACCGCAGTTGACTTTGGGTGTATCTTTATCCAGCCTTTCTTCTCTGCTCATAATACTGAAATCATTACAGCCGTGTATCATATTTCATCATCTGCATTTTCACTAATACACAATGAACCATTCATCTCGTCTTCAAATATGTGCCTATAGCCCACTTTTTAAAATAACTGCAGAAGCATCCATGGCTCACATGTCCCATATATAACTTTTTTTTTAACCGAACTCTTTGTCGTCACTGTCCAAGTGATTTCCAAATGTGCCGCTATGAGCCTCCTCTTAAGGAAAACCTAGAAGAGGGTTTGCTTTGTAAAGGCTCTTGACTATATCACCAATTGGCCTTCCATGAAGGGCAAATGGATTATTCCAGCACCAGCAGCTCACGAGTGTGTGCAGGTGTAGTTTTTACACAGAGATGTCCTAGTTCCACCTGGCGGGAGGCCTGTCATGGCAGGGACACCACCTATGTTCTGGGTGGGCTCTCTGTGGACCCCTATTTTCACCTTGGCTCAGTAATCCCCAGGAGAGTTGGGCAGGGAGGACCTGGCCCTGAGCTCTGCTGGGGCAATGGCCTTGGCCTAATAGTCCTGACCCTGGGCAAGGCTGACCCCTACTTGCCCCTGGAGGCCACTGGGTATTTTCACTGCTCATTTGCTGGCACTGCCAGGACTACATGGACCATCTCCCAGGCGTGGGGTGTGGAAGGTCCTCCAACTTCCCACAAGGCCCACTGGGCTCCTCGCTGTGGCTTGGAGGGCGGTACCCACCACTGGAGGCTCGACAGTCTGAGACACATTATTAGATGAAACAGGACTCCTGTATCAAGCAGTCACCACCAAGTCCCACACGTACATCCTCCCTCTACCAGGCCCTACTTCACGCAGGACAGGTGGAGGGCCACTGGTGGCCCTGCTGTCATGTCAGCCCAGGCTCACAGGGGCTCAGCCCAAAACCTGGGACTGGCTTGGGGCACCCTCTCCACATCCATCCATCTTGGTAACAAGCAAGGTCACGAGGGCCACAAGAGACACAAAGCCTTAGTCGTCCTTCCTGTAATCAGCCCATCCTCCCCTCCCCTGGACCACAACCTTCCCCATCTGGACAATCGCCTCCCTAAATGCTGCCTGCCCTCACCCTCCTTAACACCCTGGATGCCCCACCACCCAGGGCGGCCCCCTGCTTCGCTTCCCCAGCCACAGAGATCAGCTCATCTTTGCTCACACTCTGTTCTCTTGGAAGGGGATGTTCTTCCCACTCACGTTGCCTTCCCAGGTTCTCCTCTCACTCCTACTGTGCGTGACAACAGCGCTGATGTTGTTGAGGGTGTACCTGAGCAAAGCTCAGCTCAGCTCGCACCTCCTCCAGGAAGCTCTCCAGGAAGGATCCTGTGGCTATGACGAGCCACTGCTTCAGGGCCTGGCCCTCCTAGCCTTGCTAACCATCTTTGCCTTGGAGTCCCACTGGGCTGTGGGTTTCCGGAGAGGAAGGACTTGAGTCTTCAGTGTCCTCAGAGCCCAGCCCAAGGCCTGTCTCCAATGTCAAGTCACATCCTGTTTGGGGGAGCAAGTCCGGGACAGCCTAGCTCGGTTAAAGGGAGCGGCCACGCTTGATAGGAAGAGGAACGCTGTTCAGAAACAAACTCAGACATTCCAGCTTCAAACACGCGATCCCCTGGAAACAGACAAGCTTGAACATTACTCTTGAAAGAGAGGGATTAAAAGCAAAGGGACACTAGGAACCACATTCCCCTCCATGTTACCCCAGGGAGCGACAGAGCAATGGCTGCTCCATTATGACCCTGCTGGGTGACCTTGGGCGAGAGTCCTCCCTCTCTGGGCCTTCGGGATCGCCCTGGGCCTTTCAGCTCTGAGGCTGGGTACGGGATTTCAATGCTAATTACCGATGGTGCCCACCCTCCAGTCAGTAGGGTATCCAGGATATATCCTGCTGGCCTTTGCAAGTGAGGATGAGTCTGCTTCTAGAACATTCCAAAAGATTCAGTGCAAACACTTCACTCTCGATGGCCCTGCCCTGCCCTCCCGCCTGTGGATGGAGCTTGCTGGCCTGTGGCAGGAGGGCCACGTGTCTACACACTCATTCGACACTTACTTACGCCTACACTTTCCTCGACGCACACACACC